>MU223258.1:325020-363166 GCA_018584345.1 Thuja plicata | reverse complement strand
GAAGTTCAAAATATTCAAAGCTAAAGTTGAGAATGAATCCAGATTGAAACTGAAATGTCTGAGATCAGATAGAGGAGGAGAGTTCACCTCTGATCAGTTTTATGATTATTGTGAAGAACATGGTATTTAAGGACAGTTGAGTGCACCTAGAACCCCTCAGTAGAATGGGATTGCAAAAAGGAGGAACATGATCATACTTGATACAGCATGCACTATGATAATTGAAGGAAAAGTTGTGCACACCTATTGGAGAGATGCAGTGAACACAACAATATATACTATCAATAGAACCCAATTGAGGCCAGACGTGGATAAGACATCCTATGAACTTTGGTTTGGCAATGTACCTATAGTAAAGTATTTTAGAATCTTTGGTAGAAAGTGCTATATCAAGAGAGATTATGGTGTTGGTAAGTTTGATGCCAGAAGTGATGAAGGTATTTTCCTTGGTTATTCTACTAAAAGAAAAGCATATAGGTGATTCAATTTGAGATTAAAGAAGATAATTGAAAGCACGCATGTTAAGATTGATAAAATATTTATGGTTCAAGAGAGGTACTATGAATATGCACCTATGATTGAAGATGAACCAAGACCTAGCAGAAAAGATACTATTATTGAAGAAATGTTTGATTGCATTGATGTCTCATGCAATGACCCTGAATCAAGCAGAGAAGAATCACAGATTATAGAAGAAGAAGACACACCTAAGGTTCCAAAATTCACATCCAGATGCCACTCTAAATATGACATCATTGGAGATCAAAGCAGTAGTGTTTTGATCAGATCTAAAGCAAAATGTGTAGCAATGGATGAAGACGTATGTTTACTTTCACAGATTGAACCCTTAAGTGTTGAAGATGCTTGTAATGATTCTGATTAGAAGAATGCAATGAAAGAAGAATTAGACTAGATAATAAAAAATGATACATGGGAATTGGTCCCTAGACCTAGTGACAAAAATGTGATTGGAACAAAGTGGGTATTCAGAAACAAGATGAATGAGGATGGTACAGTAGTAAGAAACAAAGAAAGATTGGTATGCAAGGGATATGCGCAAAGAGAAGGAATAGACTACACTAATACATTTGCCCCTATGAGTAGACTAGAAGCCATTAAGTTTTTTTTGGCATACACAACATTCAAAGACTTTAAAGTTTATCAAATGGATGTAAAATCAGCTTTTCTAAATGGTGATTTGAATGAAGAAGTCTACATTGAACAGCCTGAAGGATTCAGTCTTTCAGATGAACCATACATGGTATGCAAACTAAAGAAAGCACTCTATGGTCTTAAACAAGCCCCAAGAGCTTGGTATGAGAGACTTGATGGTTAGCTCACCAAGATTGGATTCAAGAAAGGAGTAGCAGATTATAACCTATTCACAAGGGAGACACCTGATGGATTACTATTAGTTGCCATATTTGTTGATGACATTATCTTTGGAGGTAACAACAAGCTCAGTATAGCATTTGCAAAATAAATGTAGAATGAATTTGAAATGAGTATGATTGGTCCTATAAAATACTTTTTGGGACTGAATGTAAAACAAACAGATAAAGGTATATTCATTAATCAGTCAAAATATGCGAAGGAAATATTGAAGACCTTCCAAATGGAGGACTGTAAGCCAGCATGCACTCCCATTATAACAAGAAGAAAGCTTTCAAAGGATGATGATTCCACTACAATTGATAAAACATTTTACAAATCTATGATTGGTAAACTCATTTATCTAACTCAATCTAGACCTGACATATCTAATGCAGTTGGCATTGTTGGAAGATTTGCAGTTGAACCCAAGCAGAGTCACCTAATGGTAGTCAAGAGGATATTCATATACCTAAAGGGAACTATAGAATATGGTTTATGGTATCCTAAATTAGAGAATATAAAGCTTCATGTGTATAAAGATGCAGATTGGGTAGGATGTATTGATGATAGGAAGAGCACTTCAGGAGGAGCAGTATTCCTTGGAGACAGTTTGGTTTCTTCGATAAGCAAGAAGCATAACTGTATCTCTCAGTCAACAACAGAAGCTAAATATGTTGCAGTAGCACTAAATTGGTCAACCATGGTTTGGATCAAGTAGATGGTTAAAGACTTTGGCAATCAAGTTGATTATCCTATTGTTATTCATTATGATAATACTAGCACTATCAACATGTCTAAGAACCCTATGATGCACACAAAGACAAAACACATAGAGATCAAGTACCATTGCTTAAGAGAAAAGGTTGTAGACAAAGAAGTTAAATTGCACTATGTGAACACCAAAGAATAGTTGGAAAATATTTTCACAAAGCCTTTATCAAAGGATACTTTTGAGTACCTCAGGGAGAATTTGGGAGTAATTCCCTCTCCTAAGTCTGTTTAGAAGAAGTAGAAAAGACATCAGTGATTAAGTGACTGATGAATGGTTGACTACTCTACTTCTAGAGTAGGATCTGTACCTAAAAGACTATGGTTCCCTTTTCCATTGATGTCAAAGGGGGAGTATATAGTAAGGAGGAGTATGTACTAAGAGCGAGCATATACTCTGGGGGAGTATATACATGAAACAAAAACATAAACAAAGGAACTACAGCAGTTTAGAGAAATCCTTGATGAGGATATTGAGAAGATTGTAAAACAAAGAGGACACCATGAATAGAGGATGTTTTTGATATCATATGTTTCCATCAATGTCAAAGGGGGAGATTTTTGGAGATTTGATTCTGAGCAGTTGATTGATTGTATGTTTGTCATTGATGACAACATATAATACACAGTAGTAATTCTATATGTACTTATCAGAATGATAATATGAAGACTTGTGTGGATAGATACATGTTGTTGACATGTTTATTATGCTATGTTCATACACACAGACCCAGATTTGATGTTTCAATAAAGTTATGTAATTCTGTTATTGGCAGTTACAGTTTTGGAAGTGTAATGGTTTAGAGCTGACATATATCATGTGTTTCTTGAGTTGTGCCTATTAGCTGTATATGTGTGTGTATATTCATGATTAGTTATGAGTTGATGATATTAATCCAAAGGTGCCAAATGTGTTTCAAGAAGATTGCAAAGTTATAGTTAAATTGGTGAGGCCAACTTAGTGAAGCATCATGTCTATTCAGTTTATACTTGTGCGGTTGTAATTATGTTTGCATGCTTAGTAGAGCCGAAAAGGATGTTATGAAGAGTTTTCTTATAGGTCCCATGATCTCATACTATGAGGAAGATACTTATATCAAGTCAAAGGTGACATGCTAAGTGTGAATGATACAAAAAGATAAGAAAGATGTACATAGCAGATTATCAGAGTTGGTTCATTCATCAATAGTCTATGTGAAGAAGTGAAAGATTGAAATACATTGGAACTGATCAAGATAGCAGGTCTACTCTATAGTTCATCATTAGGTATAGTGCATATCTATTATACAGAAGGTTGTAGCCTTTTCCATCAAGCAGTGAGCTTTTGGACAGTGACTCCACCACCCCTAACAGGGTTATTTGTAAAAGACTCCTAACAGAGTCTGACCTTTAACCAGGTCACTATACTTATTGCATTGTAATGTACAACTCCTAACAGGGTTGAAATATCTTCTAACAGGGATTACTACAAGAAAGTATAGTTTATTGTGGGTGCTAATTCCCACCGGGGTTTTTACCATTTGGTTTCCCTATAATCAAATTGTGTGTTGAGTACTGTGTTATCTGATTAAGCATTTACTTTGTTGTATTCTAAATTTAAAAGAACTGAAGTTATTGATAACTGATTCAACCCCCCCCCCTCTTAGTTATCCTTTGATACTATTGTAACAGGTCAACTATATAATGCCTACCCCAACCTGTGTATGGGGTTGGATAAAGTTTGGAAGTCAGTGTACAGACTGTGTAATTGGATAATTGGTTACAGTTGAGCATTTTGTATAAATTTTGGTTTTTAATGGATTGAAATCTACACTATGACTTGTACATGAGATATTTTGTGTAATTAATTGATTTTTCATGTTATTATTTAGTGCTTTTTTTCTTGTTACATTGCTTTTGTAAATATTTCTTTTTTATGCACTATCACTGGTCTGAACCAGGCAGTTTGTGTAAATGGGGTTATAGCTCATCATTACACTATGCAACCTGTATGTGATCTTGGAATGGGTGAGGTGACTCTTTGTACTATAGAGGTGGGGCAAGATGGGCCTTGGAAAGTTGATTTTCTAATTTTATAGTGGTTCCCTAGGCGAGACAGAGATGCATGGCTAGGGATCACAGTGAATTGCAAAGGAAAAAGGAGTGATTGAAAGCATTTGTTTCTTCAATAAAAGCATGTGGAGAGGAGGAAATGTGTATGAAGAAGCCCCAAATCCAATGGGAAGCTCTGATGGTGAGTTCTTCATGATGAAAAATAGAACCCTGATGGACATGCTCTATGAATGGTGAAACCCTTAAATATAGGCTTGCAAATAAAAACCCTCTGTACAGACAGTTTGGGAAGGCAAGACCTAGAACATCCTTTAGGTCTTCAAAAAGGGTGTCAAGATCTGGTGTTAGTTTTTCATATTGTTAATAATAATTTGAATTTATATGCAAAAAGGTGCCTAATTAGGCTTAATTCTTGTAGCCCTATTTTAGTGAGTTTGGAACAAGTTCTTGAACTCATTTAGGGTTTCATTGAAAACTACATGGATAGGCATTGTGTTGGATGTAATTTCCTTGATTTTCCCTTCTTCTCCATTGGTGGATAGTGATAGCCTTATTGGATCACTTGGTGTGAAAAATAAGAAGATGACCATGAAGCTTATGGTTGATTGAGTTGATTTCCTAAATGGTGTTGACAATTTGAATAGGTGAAGGATTTGAGTAAAGAATCATTGGAAGATTAGGGTTAGCTAAGAACCCTAATAGGCTAGAGAAGTGGCCTATAGGATACCCTAGGAGAATATAGGGTTGTGAGAAAGAATTGTCATTACATCATCTCACCATTCAATTCAAACACACACATCATTGAAAGATATATATTCTTCAAATAAATTTTGGAGAACGCCAAGGAATAGACAAAATTGAGAATTCTGGTTTCTTGCCGATATGAAAAGCATTTGAAAAATGTAGCAACAACTAGACTACATTGAAATTATTTTTTATGAATAAACACACCTTGAATAGACTACATTGAAATCAATGCAATAATTCCATATCAAGGCCATAGTTATTATTTTATGTTTGTTTAATGCAATTGGTATTGGTTGTAAGGCCATTAGTGCCACAAATATACCCAATTGGCATATTGGGCCCTATCCATCAAAGGTGGTAAAATAGGTCGAAGTAGGTTGAATAGGCATTTAAGTAGTGGCAATGGGATATTTGGATCACATTTGATGTATTTTTAAGGGTCACAAAGTTATTCGATGTCAAAATGTTAAAGCTGATAAAATCTTGCGAACGTTTCTCAAAGTTTATGTTCAAAAAATTCAAGGTTATGAAAAAGGTGATTATTTTGGTAGTGAAAATCAGAAGAAAAACAAAATTCACTAGTTACATGTTTTTAATATAAACTGGGTACTACTTTTTTAGGTTGTTTTAGCTCATTGTTTTGCAATGTAATTTTTCAATTTCATGTATTTTATCTCCTATCTATTAGGTGCATGAGATTAAGGTTGAATGTAATAGTCTTATAATGTTGAGTTATGTCTGGATCTTGAGTTTTTGATACTCCTATGTGTTGATGTTAGTTTTGTACCACTACATAACATATAGGAATTGAATACTTGATACAGGATATCAAACACTCAATCCTCTCTTGAAAAGTAAATACTCATGAAGAACATGAGAAAAAACTCCAAGGTTCCTTACACCTATGGATACTAACTTAGTTATATTAATGTGATTTTCTGGTTAATCACATATGCGGGCTTACGTTGTTCATTCAAGGATGTCATATTCTTACCATGATGATGATGGGACTCAGCTTTGCAATGTATACTCAATGGATCTATCTCCTTAATTTATATCACTTCCAACTTTTCTCATCAAAACTCTCACTACTAAACTACTCACTACTTTGCTATTACTCCTATGGAATGGAAAGATTAGCAAATAGACAGGGATCAAATGTAATGAAATCTTGCCAGCGGTGCTACCTCCATAGATGCAATGATTCAAGGGAAATTCTTATAATTTTCACACCAACACCTATCTTCCAACCCAACTTGAAGTACAAGAAAAAAGATGAAATGCAAGTAGAACTTGGGAGCAATTTGACTAGATTACCACACAAGGCTTCCTAACAAGCCGCTAGGATGCTAGTGGCCTAGTATATAAATCCCTATCAAACATTCACTAACATCACCATACAACTAGCCATCTACTTCTATTCTAGCAACATGAAATGAAATCCTACTTTAATTTGAGAGATGAGAAGAACCATGCAATACACCAAAGCAACATTAAGTGATTCACCATGGAGACCAACAATGAAACATCAATCACTTAAATAGTATTCTGGAAAAAATTCTCCAACATAACCCCCCTACACTATTCTAATCTAATTCTCTACTTGTCTCTCTCTAACTTTCTAACTTTCTAACCTCCTCTTTACAAATGAGAACAAATGGCCTTATATAGAGGCTCAAAATTACAACGAGTGGCCAAGATTAAGGGGAAAAATCAAGGGCCCAGATTAAACCTTACAAAACCCTAATTAGGGTTGCCAAAATTCAACCAATTACAAAAAGGCACCAACCTTGTGGGCCAATGAGAATTGTCAACTAATGAGAACCTAGGACACATGGCATGATTTGATTGCATGCACATGAAATTGCCACCTCATCAACCTTATCTTAGAAATTTATTCAATCCTTGAGATGAGGTGAAGCCTTGGATGCTTGAGCTTGTCCTAAAAAACTTTCGCATCACCACCTGAACTTTCTTGTACTTGATGTCCTGACCTTGAAAAGGTGAGGTCTCTGTGCACCTGGGGTAATCTTGCCTTGGCCACCGTCTTGTTTGCCTCGATTGGAACATTCTTTCCATTTGAGAACCTTGCCCTTGGCCATCACCTTGAAATCAAACTTGACCTCTTCTTTGAAGAGCCTTAATGCCTTGAACCTCCCCCTGGTGACTTGGTGTAAGCTTTCTTCCCACTTGTGATCTTCCCCTTTGCATTGAATTACCATCTAATTTGGATTTGTTGAGCATGGAACTTGGAGCCTTCACTTGTTGGGGTGATGATGGAGGGTTCGTGTACCATCCCTGCCTTGATCTTTCTTTGCTATGCCAAGGAAGGTAGCCTCCAAGGAGGTAGCTTCCATTGATTGCATAGCCAAGAGTTCCTAAATCTGCCTGCTCAGCCCCTTCTCCATCAACTCACCTTTTACCTACAACACACACACACCAAACACAAATTAGAAGACTTCAAACATCAAGAAAGAAGAAAAGACACCACAAAATCCTAGTTCATGGATTGAAAGTGATGTTCCATATTTTATTGCCAAGAGTTCTAATTTATTTTCTAAGTTTCAGCCATTAATCCCTTTGGATTTGTTGCAAAAAAAATGAAGGATTTTAAACTACTTTCCAGAAAATCAGTCATAAAATCAAGTTTAAATGGTGAATGAGAGTACTCCCAACCACTATGCATGATTCATAGCTGAAAATAAGAAAGATAAATCAAAACTCACACCTTGATACAACAAATAAAAACAATTTCTAGAATTCTTATGATATTAAAATCAAAAGTCTGCTGGAAAAGGATCTGCTGTTGGAGAAATTTGAACCTTCTTGCATTTGGAATGAAGTCAAAAAACCTCTCCTCATTTATACATTTCACTAGGCTCCATAGGGGGGCCGACTTGGCACACTTTCCAAGGTTAAAAAAACATTAAATTCTCCTTAAATCAGGACCACCTTACATTAAATTTTTGTGTTCAAGGGCCACATTTTCTGACTTCATTGTCCCAAAGCCCAACATCAAAAGGAGGCCGACCTGGCAAGGTTGCAAGGCTCAACATTAAAAAGGGGGGGAAAAGTTGAGTGGGTGGAAATTTCCAAGGGGTTGGACATTTCCACCCAAGGGAGGAACTCCCTTGGGGTCATCCACCCTCTCCTCAATTTCAAACCTCACAAACTTCAATCAAATACATCCTCAAACATCAAACCACCACACACCTTGTCTCTCTTCCCTTCAAACATTATTATCACCCACACTCAAAATCTACTTTGTTCTTACCCCCCAAGGGTTGGTAGAATCCCATGGCATCATGGACATCATGTCCAAGGGCTGGGCAGAATCCGCCTAGTCCTTGGCCACTTCCATTTTTATAATTTCACTTCAACACTCTAAACATTAAACATTGCTCTCTCGCTATCTCAAACACTAAACAAACCTTAATCAAATAACCTCCATCAAATCTGCCTGGTCTTTACCCTCATGAGGGTTGGAAAAAATTGGGGGTGTCATGCGCATCATGTCCAAGGGCTGGGCGGAATCTACCCAGACCTTGGACATCGCCACTTCACCAAAACATCCAAACACTCCTAATTTCTTTCCAATCTCCCCAACATGCCTTGCAAACAACTAAACTTCATTCTCCTATGCCAAAGGACTTAACTTGCACCTTAAAGAGGGCTAGTGGGATTAGAAGACACCTTGGACACCATGTCCAAGGGCTAGGCGGAATTCGCCTAGTCCTTGGACACCATTTCCAGAATTTCTTTAAAGCTTTTCCCAAGCATCAAACATAGCCCTTCAAACAATCAAACTTCCACCTTTCAACCAAAGGGAGGAAAATCCATCATTAAAGATGCTAGAAGAAATTCAAGGCACCTTGGACACCATGTCCAAGGGCTGGGCGGAATCTACCTAGACCTTGGACATCTCCACTTGCCAACACAGTCCACTTCAACACTCCAAACATCAAATTCTCTTTGCCATTGATCAACATGATTTCAAACTTTGAAACTTGGTTTATCACCATCAAATGAGACCAAATCTCACTCAAAGGTGTTGGCAAAAAATGGAGGCATCATGGACATTAGCCTGTCCAAGGGTTGGGCAGAATCTGCCAGCCCATTGGACACCAACATTTCAGATTTCCACCTTTGTCTCAAAATCAAATCAAGTTCTCCCTCCTAAAAATATGCCCTCAAGGTTGGTAAACCATCACCACCATTGCAAAGTGGGAGGAGTCTAGGGAAGAAGGAAAGGCTGGCCTCCATCTTCATGGGCGGAATTGTCCAAGGGGTTGGACATTTCCACCCAAAGGATATCTTCACTCCTCCAAATAGGTTCACTTCCTCCTCTTCATGTAAAATGCAATAAAACATCTAGCATCAATCCCAAGATTCCTCAAAACACTCCACCATCATGAACTTGACTTGTCCCTATCCCACTAGGTTGGGCGGAAATCAGGGGTACCTTGGACAGCCTATCCAAGGGCTGGGCAGAATCCGCCCAAGCATTGGACACCATGATTGAAGAATTTCATCTAAGGCTCCTCAACATTAAACATGGCCTCATATTGAATCAAAATATGTTCTCCAACCTTTCACTCCTCATCATGCATCTAATTGGGTCAACTATCAACTCCAAAGGTGCTGGCAGAAATCAGAGGCACCTTGGACAGCCTGTCCAAGGGCTGGGCAGAATCCGCCCAGTCATTGGACATAGTGATTTGCACTTTGTACTTAGCCAATTTTTAGTTCAAGGGCAGAGAATTTATGGAAATCAGAGGCACCTTGGACAGCCTATCCAAGGGCTGGGCGAAATCCACCCAGTCATTGGACACAGTGATTTTCACTTTGTACTTAGCCAATTTTTAGTTCAGGGGCAGAGAATTTATACAAATATAACATTTAAGTATAAGTCTGTTTTAATTTAATTTCTTGTACTTTAAGTTATATTTGTATAAATACCCTCCAGGATGTTTGAGATAGGTTTCAACTTCATAGGAGTTAAGGTGCAGATTCTAGATTTTCGGGGTTTTTAAAATATTTCAAGACTTAGCCAAATTTCAGGTTTCAGCACGCCTTCAGCAAAGCTACCTCCCACAATCTATTTCAACTTTATAAGATCAAATTGAAGCTAGAACAAGGATTCTTAGAGGGTTTAAACCTGTTTCATCACAAATCCTTTGGTTTTGATTCCATATTCCCAGAAGATTTAGCACAACTCTCGCCCATGTTCCAGATAGACTTGACTTCCCAACAGGCCAAAATTGCCCAAAACCAACTCTCAAACTTCACTTGCCGGATCAAGGGGGCTTGAAAACTATCGCCAGCAAAGACTACCTAAGACCAATACTCCTACTACTTGCAAAAGAGGGGGTCCCCATTTACAATGGGGTAATGGTGTGAAAACCTCACAACATCTAGCATTAACCAAAAGAAATGTTCCTGAACATTTCAAGGATAAAACTCGTTTGGAACCAAGAATCTTTGATCAATTCCACTTTCACCTATCTAACAACTAGGAAGTGCACTCAAAATGGAAGAAACCATGAACTGAGCTAAGAGCCTTCATCTTTGATTACACATGTGTGTGCAAGTGATTCATTCCTTTCTCGACAAGAACTTAGTAACTTCTCAGATCCATTGAACTTAGCTATTTTAATATCCTTACTCCAAAAGCATCCTGGATAGAGCCTCGCTGCTAGTCAAGTGTCTATAGCCCCGAAAAGGTTATTACTGTGGCACCATAATCATGGTTCTACCTTTAGTGACTACTTAGTAGCACCGGTAGAGATGATTGCACACCCTGAGCCAATTTTTCTTTTCCTTTTCTCATTTTCATCTTGATTTTCAATTTTCATTTTTCTTCTTTTGATGTTTCTTTTCTTTTCACTTTTCATCTTTTGTTTGGCTTGCAGGAAATGAAGCCCACAAAGGGTTTGGAAGACCATAGTGGCACTGGAGCAGGTGTATTCTTTTCACTAAATCCAACTTCACTTTGAGACTACCAAAGAACTCAGAGCAATTAAGTGTGAGTAAAATGTTGTAATCGAAAGACTTGGATACTCAAAACACAACCTTGATCCAATCCATGTTTAGGACAAATCCTTTTCATAGGATAAATCTATTAGGAATAAAATCTCCAATTCAAGGGAACCTCATAAAGAAATACCCAAGAACTAAACCGAACAAAACTACTGGGAGAACACTAGAGTGTGTTGTATGATCATCGCCCTTCTCACAAATTTGGACCCCTCTAAACCAAACCAACCAAAGCAAGCACCTAAACTAAAGCAGACCACTCAGGTCAAATGACCCAAGGAAACCCTACAAACTGACCCTCTAAGGAAAACTAAAACACTAACTAACTAAGCCACTAAAACAAGCTTCAAGTCAAGTGACTCAAGGCAAATTACTCCCCGGGCTCCCTAAGACAACTAAGCTAACCGAATGAAAGGGAAACCTACTCTAACCTTCTTGAACCAAATGGTCCAAGACAAACCTACTCTAACTATATACATGACTCTAAAGGGACGACACTAACCAAACTGATATATACACTTGATCTAACATGGTTTCTCAGGACATTCAAGAGCAACAAGGTCTCGGTGATAGTTCTCAATCTCGCAGGCTTATCCTTGTACTCTGAAAAAAATTTAGTCACCTCAAACTCAAACTCGAGAAAATTATCATGCAAGATCAACAATTGAGGAAATTCATTGGGACCATGGTCAATCCATAAACAAGTTCTCTTTCCAAAATTTCCATAATCAAAATAACAACTTTCATAACTTTGAACATTAAGAGCAAGGAAAGAAACAACCTAGCGTGATTCAAATTCAAAAGGAACCTGCAAATTCTCCACAGCTTTAGGAGGTCAAAGTTGGTGATGGACCACCCCACTAGCATCAACATGAAACTTATGAGCAATCAAGGCAACATCAGTTGTGAAATCAAGGCCTTGGAATACTACTTTAGGTGGCTTGTCCTTTTATAGCATGAACCATGCATCCGTGTGAGCATCGGTAAGTGCATCTTCAAAAATCAAGGATTCCTTGATGAGTTCTCCTTCAAATATCTCTTCAAGTTGGTCAAATGCAACATCCAATAGTAGCATCAACCCAAATTGTTTTTCATCTTGCTCTCCCAAGGAGTTGCATATAGATTTTTCTTTAGGAACATCGTGCAATTCTTCATGTGGAATCTCGTAAAAATTGGAATCTTCAAAACCGAAAGGAAGGCCCTCACCAAATATCCTTATAAGTTCATTAAAATCAATCCCAAGTGCCAAAGCTTTTGGAGGTCGGATTTGATGGTGAACCATGCCACTTACAACAACTTGCCTGTCTTGGGATGCCTTTGGCAATGAATCCATTTGTATTTCTTTCTCGAGATCTTTTAGCATCCCCCCAAAGAATGTGGTGGTAATGATGTCCTGGAATGCCTTATCAAATTTTTTCTCATATCTTGATTCACTTGTAGAAACTAGCAATCCCATGTTCAACTTGTCCATTTGATTTCTTCTTTCATGTAGGGTGCTAGAGATTTCTTTTAACTCATCATCAAGAACTCGACTTTGTAGCATGAGGGAGAGTTCACCAAGGATCACCTCTTCAAACTTGTTATGATCTTCCTCTAGCTCCTCAAGGTGTGGATCTTTGTCTGATATGCTTCTTCCTCTTCCTTGGATGAATTCAATTGCTTCCTTGATTTTCCTATCAACTTCCTCCTCTTGAGGAGTAATGTGTGAAGGCTCATCTTCCTTTACTTTGTTATCTTGATCATTAAGCTCAACCATACTTTCATGATGCAACTCACATTCCCCTTCATCTTTTGGTTCCCAACTTGAGCTATGGGTGTCCTCTTCATTATTTGGTTCCAAACTTGAAAGCTGAAAGAAATCCTTTCCACCTCCCGATATTTCCTCATACCATCCCATTTGAAACTTGATTAAGTCCATGGTGTCTTGACATAATGGGCAAGTAGACTCTGAATTTGAGAGGTTATGCACACTGCACCAAGTATTTCATCCACTTCCACTTCTTGGTTTCCTATTGATATCCTCTTTGAACTCAAGGAGCTCTGACTCTGAATGGAAAAGCACCACAAGCTCATATACCCCTAAAAAATAAATTCTTCGTCTTAATGCCAAATCCACCCTAAAAAGGAAAATCAAACAATGCATTTCCTCATGATCTGTGGTACCATGGATCCTACACTGCCCTGGTGCTACAACCTGAGATAATTTGAGTGGATGCAATCTTTTCCTCAAATAAAACCAAATGGGAAGAACATCCACCCTCCTATCCATTGAGAAACCTTTCCTTTTGGATTTTCTATTTTTTCACTTTTTTTTTGGATTTTTTCAACTTTTTCACCTTTTTTTGGATTTTTCACTTTTAAGGAAATCTTCTCATTTCAAATATAACTTGAAAGATCATCCTTGTTGAAAATTCCATGAATGAACTTTGTTCTACCCTCCTTCTAGTGCCAAATAATGTTGATGTTAGTTTTGTACCACTACATAACATATAGGAATTGAATACTTGATACAGGATATCAAACACTCAATCCTCTCTTGAAAAGTAAATACTCATGAAGAACATGAGAAAAGACTCCAAGGTTCCTTACACTTGTGGATACTAACTCAGTTATATTAATGTGATTTCCTGGTTAATCACGTAGGCAGGCTTACGTTTTTTATTCAAGGATGTCAGATTCTTTCCGTGATGATGATGGGACTTAGCTTTGCAATGTATACTCAATGGATCCATCTCCTTAACTTATATCACTTCCAACTTTGCCCATCAAAAATATCACTACTAAACTACTCACTACTTTGCTACTACTCCTATAGAATGGAAAGATTAGCAAATGGACAGGGATCAAATCTAATGAAAGCTTGCCAGCGGCGCTACCTCCATAGATGCAATGATTCAAGGGAAATTCTTAGAATTTTCACACCAACACCTATCTTCCAACCCAACTTGAAGTACAAGCGGAAAGATGAAATGCAAGTAGAACTTGGGAGCAATTGGACTAGATTACCACACAAGGCTTCCTAACAAGCCGCTAGGATGCTAGTGGCCTAGTATATAAATCCCTATAAAACATTCACTAACATAAACATACAACTAGCCATCTAATTCTATTCTAGCAACATGAAATGAAATCCTACTTTAATTTGAGAGATGAGAAGAACCATGCAATACACCAAAGCAACATTAAGTGATTCACCATGGAGACCAATAATGAAACATCAATCACTTTAATAGTATTATGGCAACAATTCTCCAACATAACCCCCCTACCCTATTCTAATCTAATTCTCTACTTGTCTCTCTCTAACTTTCTAACTTTCTTACCTCCTCTTTACAAATGAGAACAAATGACCTTATATAGAGGCTCAAAATTATGAGTGGCCAAGATTAAGGGGAAAAATCAAGGGCCCAGATTAAACCTTACAAAACCCTAATTAGGGTTGCCAAAATTCAACCAATTACAAAAAGCACCAACCTTGTGGGCCAATGAGGAAATTATAATAATTTGTCAACTAATGAGAACCTAGGACACATGGCATGATTTGATTGCATGCACATGAAATTGCCACCTCATCAACCTTATCTTAGAAATTTATTCAATCCTTGAGATGAGGTGAAGCCTTGGATGCTTGAGCTTGTCCTTAGAAAATTTCTCATCACCACCTGAACTTGCTTGTACTTGATGTCCTAACCTTGAAAAGGTGAGGTCTCTATGCACCTGGGGTAATCTTGCCTTGGCCACCATATTTTTTGCCTAGATTGGAACCTTCTTTCCATTTGAGAACCTTGCCCTTGGCCATCACCCTGAAATCAAACTTGACCTCTTCACTGAATAGCCTTGATGCCTTGACCCTCCCCCTGGTGACTTGGTGTAAGCTTCCTTCCCACTTGTGATCTTCCCCTTTGCATTGACTTACCATCTCATTTGGATTTGTTGAGCATGGAACTTGGAGCCTTCACTTGGTGGTGTGATGATGGAGGGTTTGTGTACCATCCCTGCTTTGATCTTTCTTTTCTATTCCAAGGAAGGTAGCCTCCAAGGAGGTAGCTTCCATTGATTACGTAGCCAAGAGTTCCTAGATCCGTCTGCTCAACCCCTTCTCCATCAACTCACCTTTTGCCTACAACACACACACACACCAAACACCAATTAGAAGACTTTAAACATCAAGAAAGAAGAAAAGACACCACAAAATCCCAGTTCATGGATTGAAAGTGATGTTCCAGATTTTATTTCCAAGAGTTCTGATTTATTTTCTAAGTTTCAGCCATTAATACCTCTAGATTAATTACAAAAAAAAATGAAGGATTTTAAACTACTTTCTAGAAAATTAGTCATAAAATTAAGTTTAAATGGTGAATGAGAGTAATCCCATCCACTATGCATGATTCATAGCTACAAATAAGAAAGATAAGTCAAAACTCACACCTTGATAAGACAAATAAAAACAATTTCCATAATTCTTATGCTATTAAAATCGAAAGCCTATTGGAAAAAGGATCTGCTGTTGGATAAATTTGAACCTTCTTGCATTTGAAATGAAGTCAAAAAACCTCTCCTCATTTATACATTTCACTGGGCTCCATAGGGGGGCCGACTTGGCACACTTTCCAAGGTTTTAAAAAATATTAAATTCTCCTTAAATCAGGACCACCTTGCATTAAATTTTTGTGTTCAAGGGCCACATTGGCCGACTTCATTGTCCCAAAGCCCAACATCAAAAGGAGGCCGACCTGGCAAGGTTGCAAGGCTCAACATCAAAAAGGGGGGGAAAAGTGGAGTGGGTGGAAATGTCCAAAGGGTTGGACATTTCTGTCCAAGGGAGGAACTCCCTTGGGGTCATCCACCCTCTCCTCAATTTCAAACCTTACAAAATTCAATCAAATACATCCTGAAACATCAAACCACCACACACCTTGTCTCTCTTCCCTTAAAACATTATTATCACCCACACTTGAAATCTTCTTTGTTCTTACCCCCCTAGGGCTGGCAGAATCCGATGGCATCATGGACATCATGTCCAAGGGCTAGGCAGAATCTACCCAGTCCTTGGACACTTCCATTCTAAGAATTTCACTTCAACACTCTAAACATTAAACATTGCTCTCTCGCTATCTCAAACACCAAACAAACCTTAATCAAATAACCTCCATCAAATCTACCTAGTCTTTACCCTCATGAGGGTTGGCAGAAATTGGGTGTGTCATGGACATCATGTCCAAGGGCTGGGCGGAATCCGCCCAGACCTTGGACACCTCCACTTAACCAAAACATCCAAACACTCCTAATTGCTTTCCAATCTCCCCAACATGCCTTGCAAACAACTAAACTTGATTCTCTTGTGCCAAAGGACTTAAATTTCACCTTAAAGAGGGTTGTTGGGATTAGAAGACACCTTGGACACCATGTCCAAGGGCTGGGAGGAATTTTCCTAGTCCTTGGAAACCATTTCCAGAATTTCTTTAAAACTTTTGCCAAGCATCAAACATAGATCACTCATAAAAAATAGGCCTTCAAACAATCAAACTTCCACCTTTCAACCAAAGGGATGAAAATACATCATTAAAGGTGCTAGAAGAAATTCAAGGCACCTTGGACACCATGTCCAAGGGCTGGGCAGAATCCACCGAGACCTTGGAGATCTCCACTTGCCAACATAGTCCACTTCAACACTCCAAACATCAAATTCTCTTTGCCATTGATCAACATGCTTTCAAACTTTCTAACTTGGTTTATCACCATCAAATGAGGCCAAATCTCACTCAATGGTGCTTGCAAAAAATGGAGGCATCATGGACATCAACCTGTCCAATGGCTGGGCGGAATCTGTCAGCCCATTGGACACCAACATTTTAAATTTCCACCTTTGCCTCAAAATAAAATCAAGTTCTCCCTCCTACAAATATGCCCTCAAGGTCGGGAAACCATCACCACCATTGCAAAGTGGGAGGAGTCTAGGGAAGAAGGAAAGGCTGGCCTCCATCTTCATGGGCAGAATTGTCCAAGGGGTTGGACATTTCCGCCCAAAGGATATCTTCACTCCTCCAAATGGGTTCATTTCCTCCTCTTCACTCAAAATGCCTTAAAACATCTAGCATCAATCCCAAGCTTCCTCAAAACACTCCACCATCATGAACTTGACTTGCCCCTATCCCACTAGGTTGGGCACAAAGCTACCTCCCACAATCTATTTCAACTTTCTAAGATTGAATTGAAGCTGGAACAAGGATTCTTAGAGGGTTTAAACCTGTTTCATCACAAATCCTTTGGTTTTGATCCCACATTCTTGGAATATTTAGCACAACTCTCTCCCATGTTCTAGATAGACTTGACTTCCCAGCAGGCTAAAATTGCCCAAAACCAACTCTCAAACTTCACTTTCCAGACCAAGGGGGCTTGAAAACTATTTCCAACAAAGACTACCTAAGACCACTACTCCTACTACTTGCAAAAGAGGGGGTCCCCATTTACAATGGGGCGATGGTGTGAAAACCTCACAACACTATGATGATATTTTTCAACAAGTATTTTATTCTATTGTTGTTCTTTGAATAACATATTGGGTGAATTTTAGAGGGTGAGGTTCTTCTCTTGAAAGGGTTTACCCACACACCTTAGATATAAGCATATTATAATATTTAATTGTCATATGAGGGGGAAATAATTTAAGAGAATCATGTAATAAATTATAGAGATTAATGCATATGAATAAATATTAAATGAATTCATAATATTTGATTAGAGAAGGTACATGCACAGGTGATGAACATGCAGATTTACCTAAGCACTATTGGGAGCTTACCCAACAACAAATATACTATTTTGATAAAATCATCACAACTCCATTTGTTGTTGGGTTAAGCTCCCAATAGTGCTTGGTCAAATATTCATGTTTGTCACTTGTGCATATACCTTCTGTGATAAAATCTTTTGGAGTTTTCTGAAAACAAAACTGTGTACTTCTACAGGATAGTCAACACAAAATTGAAGTATCAAACAAGACTTGATGAAGTTGCAGGTGGAACATGCACTGAAATAGTAAGTAATGTAGAATAAAAAAATAAGTAATATGTCATGTCTACATTTTGTTATTTTCTGAGATTACATCCATGTTCTATATTCACAGAATGGTTGAAAATTGAAATTTACAATTTGATAAAAGTACTGACAGGTGTTGTTCCCTGCACCCTCAATCAACAACTTGCCTTCATTTGTGGTCTCAAGTTGCCTCCATTTTCTTTTCCCTACACCCTCAAAAATCATTAGATAGGCTTACATGTTCTCATGGATCAACATGTATAACTCAAAACACCCTATAGAGATTAATCTATTTCAAAATTTTCAAAATATATCGCATTACTTTCTATCTCTCTCATTTGATGAAGTGCAGGTAGCAGAAAATAGCTATTTGTCAGCTGTGTCTTCCGCGAGCAAAGGAAATATAGGAATGGATGAAGAAAGTGAGTCATGTAGTATGTCTAAATTAGGAAGATCAACTAGAGGTCAAAAGACTAGAAGGAAATCAATAAACGCATGAAATGTTTCCTTTCTCAAGGGGGGTCATGTTCTTAGGATGATGAGAGCAAAGGTGACATCAAGGTGCCCTTTAGGTACCAATATCTATAGAAACAATGGGTCCCCAAGTAACTTCCTCCAATAAACACTAATTTTATTGTTAAAGGCAAGATATATCTCATTGCACCATCGTCAATACATGGTTTGGGCCTATTTTACATGGATGACATAAAGGTATCTTACAACAAAGTTGTCGAATTGATGGAGTATGTTGGACCTTGTTACGATTACAAAAGTTGGATGCAAATTGTTCAATAAAAAAAAAGTATGTGTAGGTATGCACTCTCAGAAAATTATATTCAACAAAAAAACAATGAAAAAAGTAAAAGAGTGGCTATATACATTGACATAAGGCCCAAAGCATCAGGGAATATTGTAGGTTTTATAAATAGTATGTGACGTCTGCCAACAATTAAGAAATCCAATTGCATATTTGAGGTGTGCGAGGGAAATCATGTATTTGTATGTGTGATAAAATAAATACGTGTAGGGGAAGAGCTGATTATTGATTACAATTTGAATCACATAGATACAAAAAATATCACTATCAGGGGGTGCAGGCATGTACTATGTACCATTAAATAATTGAGTTTTTTTGCGAGCCACATCAAGAGAGTCTTCTCACCATCCACCTCATCTCCATCATCATCTTCTAATGAAATTTATTAATCTATTCCTTTATAATTATTGGTTAACTTTAAATAATAACACAGGGCCACAATATGGACCAGCCACATAGAGGGGACAATGATGATCCTACAGGCACTTCTTCCTAGTAGGTAAACCTCTTTTTTATTGTACTACAAATTAGATAGAAGAAAAATGTTAAATAGTGTCTTTTATTATGTTCTTTTCATCAATATTTCAGATTAATTCTAATAGTGTTAGTAATATTGTTGTCACAGATAGGTGGTCAACAGAGAAAGGGAAAGGAACCTGCAATCCCTTAGAAGGAGTCCATTGACGAGGACCTAGATGTTGATTTCAGTATTTGTGATGACCTGGCCTCTGCAATTAAAAAATGCCTCCAAAAATTTGGAAAAAGGGTGGCTCAATTGGCATCTACATTCCCTCTGACTCCTAAGTCACAAAAGAGGGAAACGAAATTCTTGCACCTATCTCAAAATTACAAAGTAAGTGTTAATGTAATTTTTAATTATAACAAAAGTTCAAAAATAATTTTTATGTTATACTATTCTTTTATGTCATTAAAAATAAGTGGATGTGTTTCTTTTACAGATTTTTTTGCATAATTTTGATCCTTGTAGGCATGACGAGGGAACTGCATGTGGTTCAGGTAGATCACATTTTGGACTATCTTTTTTTATGCTCTAACAATATTGTCAATGTTAATCACTACTTTTATTATTCTCTAACAATCTTATTCTTCAACACCTGTCAATGATCATTTACTATTGCCGCCTCATACAATGACACACTCAGATGTAGTGCCTCCTGCAATGTCAACAACACATAGCATGGACATAGAAGCCATGGCACCACATACTCGTGCACAGATTTTTTTTTCTCTATCACTATATATATGTTTATTTCCCTTGAAGTATTTTTTCTTAGGGGCATTTTGTAATGGATTCAGTTTATGCAACATGAGATGCATCACATGATGATGAATTTCCTGGATGTACTTGTATTCCTAGTATGGGAATGGTGAAGGATTGCATATTACTTGTGAGAGAAAAACAAGGAGTTCCCTTTAAAATAGAAAAAATTCCAGGCACTTTAAAGATTGGACCTCTCTTTTACTATACAATCGTATGTTAATTACACCTTGCATTCAATATGAGAAGCTTACATCTATTGTATTCTTATTTTATACTATTATATCCTTTGACTAATGATCCCATGATTATTTTGCAGGGAATGATGTTTTTTATGATAAACTTAGTGATTGTGGATATTCGAGCCCACCCTCTATACATGGTGGAAAATCATATCCGAACTAAAACCCCAATCCACTATTTTCATTTCATATCATTGCTAGGATAGTTATCATTACATCCATTTCTTAAACTATATTAAAGGTAAGTTCACTTCATTTTTTCTTAAAACGTGGAAATTCCAAGATATAAAGTTAAAGGATGCTCTCGTAGAGAGTAGGAAAAACTTATTTGGACCTCATGCATTTGAGAAGGATAGGCTCCTTTAGAAAGATGGGTTATGTTTGAGGTATATTAGGGACTAGTACAAGTATACAATATCAAAAAACCTAAAGTACCAGTGCCCCCTTGCATTCTTGATTTAGAGTGGCAACATCTTATTATGGATGCGAACGAGAAAAACAAAATTAAAAAAGGAATTACACCACCAGACAAAATAGAAGGGATGTGATACTGTTAAGAATGTAATTTTGTACTAAATAATCTTTATATTTATATGAACTAACATATTTCAATCTCTTCATAGATTTCCTGACACCTCAAAGGAAACAAAGGCAAGACAACAAAAGCATGGGCAACACAAGCTCAACTTTGGTGGTCATTCCAAACTTGTTGCACGAGTTGTAAGTGTTAATATTATTAGATTTACATGAGGAAAAATACAATATGTGGATGGATTTTAACACGAAAAATAATAATTTGATCTTTATAATATTTATTTATAATTTGCAATCTATTTTGTTTTGATGAAACAATGAAATAAAATTTGACGATACCAAGAAAAAATTCAGGGTGCGGAGTTCAATATAAGTCTCATAGAAAAGGACAAGAGAATTGGCTTCCAACAAGGATATAAAGTCATGGCTGAAAGAATAACAAGTGCACAATGTTCTATTGATGGATCCATCATGGTAAGTAAGCTAAATGATGATTATTTAAAATTTAATTATTTACCAATTAGTTTATTTGATGTTGAGTTCCAACATAAAGTGAGTATATTTGTTTTAAGTAAGAAAAAAATGATAACATGAATGTGTATGAAATTGGAATGCATCCTACAGATTCTAGTACATAACCTATGCATGATGATGTTGGTTCGGATGTGCATCACAGTGATGGAGGTATACATTTTCTATTCAATTTTTTGATTGGTGTAGTAATACAAATTTCATTGTAATAGGTGTTTGGATTATTGTAACAATTTTTATTGCAGCTGGAGAGAGTGTAGAGGCCGATGTTAATGAGAAGGTTGATATTGAGGTCATCGAACCTCATCTCGAAGTTGATGATGTGACTAGATCAATTAAAGAGCTATACGATTATGTCCTTTAAAGTATTGAAATACTAGTAACAAATTATAATAAAATGTTTTTATTTTAACCCTTTTATATGTTATTGTAGATGACTCCCCTTTGCATCAATAGAGAACTAGGTGTGCATTGAGATCTAATGAGAGGGGAGATGATCATGATGACACTGATGCTCCTCTTAAATCTTTCTTCTTAAAATCAATAAAATCAAAGAAAATAAATAAATAATTTTCATCTATGCACCTTAATTGATAATGACTGATTTTTATGTGCCAATAAATTTAATTATGTGCTATTAAATGTTCATAAATTCTATAATATGTTAATGAATTTTATAGTGTGATAATTAATGAATGTTACATTTTATTAATGGATTAAATATTGAATGAATGTTAGATGTTAACGGGGAATTTATATTGATGTGGGGGGGGGGGGGGGGGGGGGGGTAAGGGCCGAATTAGCTTCCACCTTCACATGGTTGGCCTTGTTTAGTAGAGAATATACAAATATTATTGAAATAAAGTGAAGCTTAATAAGGTTGTTCCTTATCTAGGGTCTCAAATATAGCCTTTATCCCTCTCTCAACATTGCAAGGCTTCAAGTGGTATTCTGAGTTTGGTTTCTCCATCTCCCACTGACATCTTGTCTTTCTCCTAAGAAATAATACCTAGCTTTGATACCACTTGATGCAAATATTATAGCTTCACTTTTCCTCTAGGAATGAATCTCTCAACTTTTCAAGTAGATCTCTTACTATAGGCTCTACACCTTTGAAAACTATAGGCTCTACACCTTTGAAAACAACTTCTAACTTCAAGATAACATCCAAAATTGATGATTCAAGTTTCTATTCTGGGTTGATTTGGACAGTCACTCCCAATGAACCTACTTGGATACACCAACTATTGGTAAAACACAAGAGGCTATGCAAAATTGAGCATTGATCATATGGTTGTCTCGAATGCATTTGTTGTTTATGATGATAACTTAGCAAGTAATATATGCAAAGATGATCTCAATGGAAAAAATGTAATAACATTAGATAATTTGATGTAATCATAGTTCCGTGGTCTTAATCAAAGTTTTTGTGACCCTCTTTTATGTTCTTGTTACCTTCTGAAAATTTACTAGACCTAATTATGACCTTATCTAGGAGTTTGGACCCTGAAAATATCATTTTTATGAAGTTTTAGTCCTTAATTTTTTTCTTTATAGGGTAGAGTGACGCATATTCCCATTCTTTTGGCACATATGCAAAATATTTTAGTGCATATGTTGGAATTATATGATGTGCCCAGTGACTAAGAGGGGGGTGAATCAGGAACCAATAAAACTTAATCCTTTTAATCCACAATTAGATTAACTTATTTGTTTGTATGCAAATAACTTGAAAGTAAATAATCATACATAACACATAACACAATATTTGGTTACCCAGAAACCTTCCAAAAGAAAGTAAAACTTAGGTGGGGATGATACCCACAAGATTTAGTACTGCAGTATAAATTTAGCCTGTTAGAGATTACAATGACCACTTCTAATGGTCTACCCTATTAGGAGCATAGAAAGGACTGTTAGGGCCACCTTGTTAAAGGATTTTTCTGATCCACCTGTGAGAATGAACCAGTTGATTATATGCTCTGTGCAACTATGATTGCTAAATAAGATCCTTTGAATATAACTGATCACCTGAATGTGATAGATGAGACTCTGTTGTCCTGAATACTTCTTCACTTAAATCAAACTGTCATTTGCATGCCTTATGCATACATACTCTTCACATAATCATATTCATTATATACTCATATAATCTATATATTGGATAAAACAAACTATCTTACATGTATATCTTTATCCAACAAATAATTATGTAAGTCGTCTTGCAATAATAAAAATTATATTTAACAATATATGCAAAGTTAGCTTCAAACTGTCACTTGGTTCCAAAAGACTACTCGGGTGATAAACTATTACTCAGATGATGTTGAACACTCAGGTGATGTTAAACACTCAAGTGATATTGAACACTCAAGCGATACTGTATACTGAGGAAACACTGAATGAATAAGTGTTTTGACACTAATTGACAATATGTCTTGCCATAAGGTATACAATCACCCCCTTTAGCATTAGTGACAAAAACACTTATCATTAAATTTTGTATCTGATATGTCAAAACTCCCCCTTACTAATTGCTCAGGTTTTGACACTTCCTCTACTACTCAGGTCCCACTGACTCTATTCATTTTTTGTATTTTTCAAATATATATATATATTCACTATACATGTGATATTTATAATGACATTTCCCCCTTATACAATGATATTTTCCCCCTTTTTTTGACAAGAATGCCAAAAATTGACATCTACAGGGTTATCCTGAAGTAGGATAGAAAATCACAATGTACCTTCAAAATTTGAGATAGAGTGTTGTCCCAATTGTCTTGTAGCACCTTCAAGATGTGCAATTCAACTTGTAGTTCTGTAGACAATTCTATTAGTAGCTCGACAACTGAGAAGTTGTTTTCATGAATGAGTGTCTTAGCATGTGTTATGAATTTCTACATTCCATCCATGTGTGGTAGAAGTTGGCTTTGGATTGTTGTAAGAGATTCTCTAGTCCTTGCTTCTTCTCTCAACACTTCAGCCTATAAATTAGTAAGATACTTTACTGTCATGAAGTGAGAAGAAATGGTGCTCGGGTTAAGTGCTAACTGCTTTGCACTTTCCTTCATGTCTGCATCAATTTTTACTAACTTGTTCTTGATTTCCCTAGTAAATTTAGAGGAGTCACTCAAATTTACAAATAATGCTACCACATTTTTTAGAGTGGTTTCTAGAGTGTTGATGATCTTTTTAAGCTACCCCTGATCAATTGCAATCTTCTTTGCAATGTTCTCTAGAACCTTGTTCTCAAATTTCTTCTGTGCCTTCTCTAGTAACTTCTCCTGACCATTCATATTTGTGTTGAACTTGTGGACAATGTCAACAAGTGGTTCCATTATTGAGTCACTTGCATTGACTTCAATCTACAATGCATCTACAAATATGCCTTTAACATCTTCAAGTACTTTATTCCTTTGTCTTTCCTTTCGGAGCTTTGTCTGTGAGGCTCTTTTCTTCCACAGTTCTCCCAAAATATCCTTTTTTTCTATAGATAGGTTGGATAGATCCCAATTAGGAATCATGATCTATTTATCTAGATATATCTCATCAGTAATTAATGCCTTTAACTTAGGACTCAACGAAGGAACAATTTCCTTACCTTTACCTACCTCATCATTTGCTTTAGTATTCAATCCAATTAGGTCATTGACCTTTTCAGTATCAATTGTTCGATCAATATTTACTGATGAATCGATATTAATAGTAGAAATATCTACCTTGCCTTTCTGGAACTTGGGTAGGCATGTCTCAGTAGTAAGAGGAGCATTTTTCTTGGTCTTTGTTTGTTCAGATGTAGATTTTTCACCCTTGTCTTTTCTCGGAGGTACTATATTGTGTATAGGAGATTGGGGTAGTGATGCCATTACCTCAACTGAAATTTTCTCTGCATTGGATTCTTCAATAGTCTATAGCTTAGGTAGAGTATCATCATTTCCTTGTGCTGGAGGGTTTGTATTTAGTAGTTCTTCCTTCAAATTGCCTTCTGCTATCTCCAGTATTCATTTCCACACTAATGCGGCATGCTGAGCTACTTTTTCTATCAAAGAGAAGAGATTTCCACAATCCATGAAAGTAACAGTTAACAATTTCTGGATTTGATTGTGTTATGAATTTTGGCATCAACGTTTCGAATCACACTCCGTGATCCATCATCAGGATGAGAAATAAGAGAGCACAGGAAAAAAATTCATAACACTTATTGCTCATCCTGATGATGGATCACGGAGTGTGATTCAAAACATTGATGCCAAAATTCATAACACAATCAAATCCAGAAATTGTTAACTGTTACTTTTTCTATGTTTGTGTTTAATATTTGGAATGCCCTGAATCTGGCGGTGTGATTATTCTCATATTTGTTGAAGGCCTCTTTTACTTCTTTTCCTTTCATTGCAAGGATGACCTACTTCAATGTCTCTTACCTTATATCTCTTTCAATTTATACTGCATTCTTCCAAGGAATAGATACTACCTTAAATAAGTCTTCATTCATATAACTCTTCAACTCGGAAGGGTCATATTTCCACTTTGCCATCTTCTCCACCACTTCTTTCTCAATCTTCTTCTTTTCTTCTTCTAACCTAGAAGCATACTTTAGTGACTTCAAAGAACTCATGGCTCTTCCTTCTTAAAGGTCTTTAATCTTGTGATCAAGTGTGGGTGTTGGTTTAGTGAAGACCACAGTATCTTCTTCATCATCATGCTCATCATCACTTAGTATAATTTTTCTCCTTGATCTCCTCAAGGTGAAAATAGGAGTAGTGCCTTTTTCCTTTTTCTTTCTAGGTGTTGTCTTCCTCTTCTTCTATGGAGGTTTAACATCAATTTATTCCTTTTCAGGTTCAACTTACTCTATCTTAACTGTAGTCTCTCTTTTAACTATGTCCTATTTACTCTCACAGATGGTAGGAGAGTCAGAGGTCTTGCCATACTTCTTCTTGAATGTATCAAGTCTCTTCCTTCCTCTCTTCAATATCTTAGGAATCTCAATCTCTAAAGATATCCTTCTCTTTGCTTCCTCATATGTTCCAAAGTAAGGTGCCTTTGGATTTACACGTTCATTCACAAGATTCTCTATGATATCTTTAGTGTCATAATTCTTAACTTCATATGGCAGGGGTTGTACCCATGCAACCCTAGGATGTACTGCTTGTATATAAACCTTATCACAATCAACTAGAAAATAGATTTCATCTTTGTACTTCTCAACTAGTTGTTTGGGAATTCTATATCTACTCTACATCTTCTATTTGAAACTCTCAAAGTATCCATTCATAATTCTATCAAAGTTATCTCCTAACTCAGCTATGAATTCATTAATTTGATGGATGATTGGTCTATCCTTCTTCCATGCTACTATTCCTTTGGAGGGAAAGAACTTCTCAACATAAGAGAGTATGCAGATTAGAAGAGAACCAAACTTAAATGAATTATTTTTGGATACTCGAATGCTCTCCAAATTCTTTCTCAAATGAGTGAGTTGCAAGTTTGCTAGGTCGAATACCATATTCTTCTTTACTACTTTGTAAGCTAGGTCAATAGATTCACATGCAACACTATTGTGTCTGCTCGAGCTTTATATCTTGTGGGCTATCACACAAATGCCAAATTTCATCTCCATATCAGTTACTCTGTTGATTCTCATGCCTCTACTATCCCAATCAGCAAGAGTTATCTTAGCTAGTTCATCCCTAGTTAGGGTTTTGGTAAATTTTGGCTTGTCTAGCATAGGGAACCTGGTGACATGGTGAATTATCTATTTAGTGATCATCACAGGATGATCAAACCATAGTTGCATTTCATGAACACGACTAAGAACATATCTCATCCATTTTGTCTTGAAGTCCCTCGGCATATGCATGATGTCAGTAAAACCCTTGGTTTTGAGGTGCTTATGCTCAGGCTTTAGATTCCCATAATACATAATTTATCATATGGTTGATTCATCTCACTAGTTTCAAGCTCCTGTATGTTGCAGTGATAGAAGATGTGAATGTCATTAACCAGTAACACTCTTGGATGAATTAGGGAAAGAGCTCTCATCGGGTCTATCTCCTCTACAACTGTCAGATGAATCTTGAACACAGGAGGATCAAAAATTGCATTCCTTACTAGAATCTCTGAACCTTTCTTGACCTTGTTGATAGAAGTGGATGCCATATTGCTCAGACAAAATGATCAAACTCCACTTTTAATCACGAATTTGCACTGAATTGCTAAGGGCTCTGAATTGACTTGTAAACTAAAATCTTTGTAAGCAATACTCTTTATAATCCTTCATTTATAAGATATTTTCAATAATTAGAGTATCTCATTAAATGCTCCATACATAGTAGCTAGCATGACTCGGGTGTTTCTCCAAGATTCACTCGAAAGCTCAGATGAAACTAACTTTCCAATTATCAATACTGCCCGACTCATCTTGGGTGAGCTAGATTGACTCGGGTGTAACTAACATTCTAACTCAGGTTGAACTAAAATATGTCCTCATGCATCAATATGCAGATATGGATTGTATTTCTTATCAGGAACTAATGTAGGATGGCTTGTATTGCATAGTTCTAGCCATCTCCTTACTTTCCTATTTTGTAATGATAGATCCACTCATCCTACTATTTAGGGTTTCATTAGATCCTTCATTTCTTTGATCTAAATTATCTGAGAATTTCCTTACCCATTTCTTGCTCATTTGAGTTTGATTTCAAAGACTTTGGCTTTGCCATTCTCAAAACCAGTATCAAATTTTTCTTTGTTCATATAGTTCTTTCTTAGATGACCGAGTTTCTTACACATAAAACATCTCTTAGTAGGATCCCTTTTTTTGAAGTGAGTCTTCATACAATTTGCACCAATGTGTCCATATTCACCACAGTGACAACATCTGTACCAAGTGTTGTAATCCAAAATAAAAAATGCCTTGGCTAATTGTTCAGCAGGATTCCAATTCTTAGTTCTGCACTCGGAAGATTTATGAACTTGTTTGTTGCATTTGTAGCATTTCCCTTGAAAATTAGGTTTATCTTTGCATTCACTTTCTCTATGTCAATGTTTGTTGCAACTGTAGCATTTACCATTAAATTTTGACTTTCCATTGCTCCAAAATTTATTTTATTTATGTCATGTCTTACCACAATGATTGCATGTAGGTTTGTTATTCCTTTGAGCTCCTTGATATGAGGATTCACCTTGTTCAGTATAACCTAATCCAGTCTGTCCATGATGTCTGAGTTATGTTGCCTAATCCATGCTAGTTTGTGAATTCATCATACTTTCATTTGTTTGCTTTTTAGTATTGAGATCATTCTGCAGTCTTTCATTTTATGTCCTTAGATTGAGAACTTCTTGTGTTGCATTGTTGAGTTGACTTACCAAATCAGCTTGCTAAAGTGACAAGTGTTGGATTTCATTTTCTTTTTCTCCTAATCTTTTACTCAGCATTATTTTATCTTCTTGTGCTATATTTCTATCATCTTCTTCTTTGTTCTTTAATTCCATGACTTCACACATTCTAATTGAGTGAACTTCCTATTCTCTTTTCAATTTTCTGACTTCTTCATGTAAAGTGAGATTCTTTACAAGCAAGTATTCAATGGTTGCATCAGCTTCTTCTGATCATTTATCTTTGCAAAATTCTTCAATTCTTTCTTCTATATAGTTCTTGTCATTCATCTACACTGCTAATTCTTTTATTCTCTTTAGGGAAAGAGAGAGTTTCTCCTTAAGTATTGTGACCTGATTCATGGCTACTTTAAGATCTATCTTTTCATTCTCAATGGCTTTCTCCAGTCTGTATGTTTCCATATCCTTTGATCTTTTCTCAAGCTATTAAACTTCTAATAAGAGAACCACCACTCTAATACCAAATTTTGGAATTATATGATGTGCCCAGTGACTGAGAGGGGGGGTGAATCAGGAACCAATGAAACTTAATCCTTTTAATCCACAATTAGATTAACTTATTTGTTTGCATGCAAATAAATTGAAAGTAAAGAATCATACAGAAGACATAACATAATATTTGGTTAACCAGAAACCTTCCAAAAGAAAGTAAAACTAGGGTGGGGATGATACCCACAAGATTTAGTACTACAGTATAAATTTAGCCTCTTAGAGATTATAATGACCACTTCTAATGGTCTTCCCTGTTAGGAGCATAGAGAGGACTATTAGCTCCACCTTGTTAAAGGATTTTGTACAATACAATAAGTAATGTAACTCAGTTAATAGATTTAAAGAAAGGACTGTTAGGTCCACCTTGTTAAAGGATTTTTCTGATCCACCTATGAGAATGAACCAGTTGATGATCTTCTTTATGCAACTGTGATTGCTAAATAATATCCTTTGAATGTAATTGATCACCTGAATGTGATAGACGAGTCTCTATTTTCTTGAATACTTCCACACTTAAATCAAACTACCATTCACATGCCTTATTCATACATAATCTTCACATAATCATATTCATTATCAAATCATATATTCTGCATATTGGATAAAACAAACTATCTTACATATATATCTTTATCCAACAAATAAATCTATAAATCGGCTTGCAATAAACAAAATTATATTTAACAATATATGCAAAGTCAGCTTCAAACTGTCACTTGGGTCCAAAAGAGTACTCGAGTGATAAACTATCACTCGGGCAATGTTGAACACTCAGGTGATGCTTAACACTTAGGTGATGTTGAACACTTGAGAGACACTTTATACTCAGGCAACACTGAATGACTAAGTGTTTTGACACTAATTGACAATATGTCTTGCCATAAGGTCTACAACATATACATATTTAAGTAGTGCATTTTTAGATATTTTTGTGCATATGTTAAATTCTGTCATGCATTAATAATTAATCATAATAATGCATATGTTATAGCGCAATTTATGTTGAAGACAATTATTCAATTGTGTATTGTCATTGATGTATACATAAATGTCTATACCTAACCAAGCACAGTTAGTGTATGCCAAGCTCTCTCGGGCATTGAAAAAGACTCCAATATCAGTCAAAGGGATTTTTAGTTCTAAGCAAGTTCACTCAGGTAATATAGTAAGTTCAGGCATTGAAAAATCACAGTGTTAACTGACTTATGCATTTAGTGTTAGCCGACTAACAGCAGTTTACACTTTATGTTTTATTGGTTATATGCAGCTTACAGACTTAAGTTTTATTATTTATTTGGATATTTTTTCAAGCTGACTTGACAAGGCTTATCATATATATACAAGGTCAAGTTTGGATTGAATGTGTGAGAAGTGGTAGTATTTTTTTGACATGAAGAGTGAAGGCAAAATAAGATTGAATTCTGATATAGGACAGAACATCTAGACTGAGCTGCAATACAATATTAGATCAGTGATGATCCAGTTTAAAGCCAAAATAGAGATCTGAATTAGCAAAGATAGTTTCTTCTTCAAATAGGTCAATCAATTATCACTCTCTAACAATTGTAGCAGTGATCCAAATCTCTTTACATAGTAGATTTAACAGTCTTTCATAAATCCTCTCACAAGGTGGCAATTCTACATTGAAGTGTTTGAAGACCTCTAACAAGGCCACTCCTAATAGGATGATTAAATCCTCTAACAGGGTCACACCTAAGAGTTTTTTTTGTAACATTTAATAGGGTTGGCTCCTAAGAAGGCACACTTTAGAAGAGTGAAAAATAGTAACTAGTTGCAATTGGTGGTTTTCCCAAATTGGGTTTCCATGTTAAATCTTGGTGTCATGTGTGTACATGTTATTTTCTTTATTCTTTATGTTTCTACACTTAATCACTGAAGGATAATCATAGTTAATATCTTAAGATTACTTTGTTAACCGAGTAACAACATAATATATTTGTTAATTGAGTAACAGTGATAAGTTTGATTAAGACATCTATGGGACTTGGATTTTTTTGTGTGGTAACTAATTCACACCTCCCCTCTCAATTACTCAACCCATTTTTAACAATTGAGACATAGATATGTTCCTCTAGGTATATGAAAAAATGAATTATAGTTTTGGATACCATTTATCCTTCTAAACATTTTGATGCTATCACAATCTTGGGGCAGCCCTTTGCGATCTATTCTTGCATCAGATATATGCTAGGTAACTTAATCTCCTATGTTGTCTATCTTTGATATGAGGTCTAAGGAAAACTTTGAGGCTTAGGAATGTTCATCTGAGCACTATGGTTTCCTTGTGAAAGTTACCTTAGATTGTCAGTCTTGAGACCCTTTGGAATATGGGTCTTATACTTCCCTTGGATGATGTCAATCCTGTTACCTTTTCACATTGGTAGTTTATCATTCATTATTACATCTTGTGTGTTCTATGGTTTCATTATGGTTGGATTCATGTTACTAGTGCAATTAATTATGCTTGCAAAAAATGTTGTGTTTGTATTGTATATTGTTTCCTCAAGGGTTCTTAGATAGGGCTTGACAAGCTTGCTTCAATGGAGAAGACTACCTTCAAATTTCCTTAGATGCTAGGATATAAACTAGATATTTGATGCTTTCCTTCAAATCTTGAATTCACTTGCTTTCTTGAATTCTTGAATGCAAAATATAGAGTGTGATTGATTATCATTGATCCATTGGCCCTTAGTTTTTTACCTTGATGTCAAAGACACACAAAGGCATAAGTATTTAGTTGTTTCAGGTATTAGTTGATCATTTCCTTCCATTGGTATGGTTCAACATTGATATGATTGCATGACATTGGTATGGTACACTATGGCATTCATTGTCTTGTTACATGACAGAGCATTGGTATGGATATTATGGTACATTGGCATTTGAATTCATTTTCCTAATACATGACGAAGTATCTTATTTCTTTTAGTGTGCAGTATTTGTTTGGTTCTTTGTACTCATGATTGACAATTTACCTATCATGTTCTTGACATACTCTTGAATTTAGGTTTTAGTATCATCTTAATACAAATATTGTCTTTAGTATTATAATGTGTACTTATGAGTTTGACATCTTTTGTTATGAACATGAAGTGATATTCTTGTTATACATTCATTGCATCTCAATTCACTAGTAGTCTAGATGCCTTATTTGAATCTTGGTATTTATGACCTATTTATTTATCTTTAAATAAATAATTAATAGCTCATCAACTTTCATTGATAAGACGTTAATTTCTTATTTGATACAAAAATACATATGTTACCAATACCCTGCATATAAGTTCTATATGTTACTAATAACAAGATGCATATGAGTGTCTTTACAAGGATACATCTCTTCTCTCAGCTGAACTATTTGGTTCCTATCTGTATTAGAAGGTTATTTTTGTGTCTTTTAACTCTAGAAGTTAGTGGCACTAAAAATTTATGAAATGGTTGTTCTACATTACTGTTTTGGGCTGATTCATTTGAGTCACTACTATAGTGATAGTTGAATCTTTGGAAAATTATTCCATCTTTGTTCATACAGTAATTGGTTTTGAATATCAATGAACATACTCTTCCATCACATGGTAAATACACTCCTATTTGGAATAACAATTTTTGGTGGATAGAAATTATATGATGGTTGTGATTCTTGTTTTAAAATTATTATGGTTGAAGTTTTTGTAAATGTCTAAATACATTATTACTATGGAAGTCCTTGTACACGGGGCCAAAATGTATATTGAACTCTTAATTGTTGAAATTTGAAAATGGAATTATTCAAGCAACATCATATGTGAGCTTATTATGTGGTTGACATACACTTTTTTTTCCGAGGCATCATTGATTATGTTTTCAGAACATAGGTTTTATTATGACATTAAAGGCATCATTATAAATGATTTCTAGTTTCATTATAACATATAAAATATTATTCTTGTTTTACCTAAGGTAAAACATGAAAATAGTTTGAGGGTACTTGAAGTTTGTGGTTTCATTTGAAAACCCTATTTGTGAATGCTAGGGTATAGTTGTAGAAAAAACTATGTATGAGGAATTGTTAATGGTTAAAAACTTGTTGGGAGCAAGCTCAAACATGCAAGATTAGTGGGTTAGCACATATAATCAATTAAAAATTATATGGAAGAGCAAGCAAGCAACAAAGAACACCAAATAACATCAGATTGAGCTAAAACAAGTAAGCACCCTATTTAACTTGTTTGATTTTCTCAAGATATGGATTTTGGATGTGCTCCCTCAAATACACAAAATGCAATGGATCCCCAAGTGGAATGATTGAAATGGATGCAAGATTGGATAAAGGGAGAAGGATTCAAGAACTAGTATGGAGTAACTAGTCTCAAACTTCTCCAAATGATTACACTACTATGATTGAAATGCAAGACAATGTAAGAAACTATGATTGATTCACCAAGATTAACCTAGCATATGATATCTATTTGATTTAATAATAAAAACTATGAAAATTAAAACAACTATGAAAATATAAAGAAATTCTAGCATAATAACAATGCACAATGAGAGGTGAAAAATGAAGACGAGAAGGCCTCTATTTATAGAATTTTGGGAGAGAAGAGGATGGCTTGGATGAGGTGGCATCTATGTGGCATCCACATAAGAGCTACATAAGGGACACATAGGCTTGAAGAGATGGCTAAATTTGAGTCAAACTTGGCATTAAATGTTGAGTGGCTCAACATTTCCAAGTGGGAGACAAACTTGTAAGAGGAATTTAAGAGGGATGGGTGACCATTTTGGAGAGAATTTCCACATGTGGGTGAGCATTCCGTTAGCCTTAAAAAGGTTAGGAATCACCCTTTAAGTATAATCAAAGGACAGATAGGTAGGGAAGTATGATTAGGAAATGAGGTGATGGGGGTAGAGTAGGAATGGGGTAGGCTTAGGGTAGTTGTATAGGTTGGATTAATAGGTTCCTAGCTAGGGTTTAGATTATAATTCAAATTAGATTTGAATAAATCATATTTTAGAAGAATTAAGAATATGGAGGAATTTTAATAAATATAGATTTATTAAAGAGGGAATTTTTGTGAGACAAATGTATTTAAAAAAAATGCATTAGAATAGTATTTGATCATTGATAAATACTAGAAATGAAACTATTTAATTGATTGAATTAAATAGTTAGAGGAATAAGAGGGTTGTTTAATATTAATGATAATATTAATATTTTTGGACGTCTACACAAACATATTATGTTGAATCCAAACATTGATTGTGGTGGTTAAAGGGTAAGTAGATTACTTGATTCTTTTCTTCAGTTAATAGGTAATCATGTTGTAAACTCCTTCAGTTATTGGTATAAGGAAATAGTTTTGTGAATTTGTTTAGAAATGATGACAGTTGTTGAGATAGTTTGGATTTAGAGTTTGAGATTATATGTTTAAAAAATACTTGTTTACAATGAAGAAAATACTTTATTCTTATTTGAATGATATATATGCATACATTTTTGAAGAAATAAGGAAGAAAAAGATTGAATAAACTAAAAATAGAGTGAGAATGTAAATATTGTTGATATCTTTCAGAACTTTGAAAACTGGAGTTTTAGTTTGTATCTTTTGAAAAGAAGTATTTAGGGGTTATCATTGAATACATTTCTTGAAATGGAACATCTCTGTATATATGATGTGGGCATATTGTGTAGAGAATTTTACTCTATGCATTATATGTTTATGTCATCTAAATAGAGGATTGTGTAGAGGTTGTATATACATTTATTCCTGAAATCTCAAATAATGAGATATTCTAGAAATGCTTTAAAATGATACAGAGATGAAACTTTTTAATTTTCTAATTTGAGACATATTCAACGAGAAACACAAGCTAGTGTGGCATTCTTGATTTTCATCTAGTGAGGCATATATAGCTATTGATATATTTTATAGGGAGTGAGACATTGCTAGTGAGGCATTCATAACTAAGCCAACAAGGCATTTTTGAGTGGTTTTTCTATCCCATGAGAGTTTTCCACTCAAGATAAATTGTGTTATGTTTACTCATTTTAAGTCATATGCTCATGAGTTAATGTTTATCATAAATTATTTCATTATATTGTGGTGGTTCATCTTTGATTTTGATCTGTCAATTTTAGTTGTCATGATGCCTATCTTCATTCAGAAGTTTTCATGATGTTCATATATAATGTTTCATCTTATTTTAATAGAATTTTCCTTTTATATTCATGTTTGTGTTGTTAAAAGTTTGTGTTGATGTATTTTCATAATAATGTCTATCAACGCTGTTGATTTTGAGTATACTTGTTCTCATGATAGTTATGTTCCAAAGTATTGAAATATTACTCCAAGTTCATTTGATATTAGTATACCATCAATTCACCCCCCTCTTAGTGGTATTTTACTACAACATGATCTCCATGTGTTTCCCAAGCAATGAGAGATTTGGAAGGTTTACCTTTGGTTACAAGGGAAGTTTGGACCAAAAATAAGTTACATATTTTATCAATGATCCAAAATGGTAAGACCTTATCATTTTATGTCTATGCAACCTCTGATAATCATACAAAATTGAATCATTTTATACTATTGTAAATGTAAAGTTTTGTAATAATCATAACTAATTTTTTAGCAATCACTCAAAAGGCCTACATGCTGATAAATTTGCATATTGAATTACAACCCAACTTATAATGTACGTGTGAAGGAAATTTATGTAGGAAAACAACTTATTTCAATAGCATTTGATGCTCTTTATGGTATTGGCACTTCATTTAAATATTTGACTCATCCAGCATATAAATATCTTACCTCAAATGTGAGCCACTAGAACCATCTTTTGTTTATATTAATTTTAACTACGCCCTTAAGGAGTGACCCAATTAACTAATGTGTGGACTACAATAGTTTCACCTACAAGTATCTGATCCTACTGTAATAGTAAATGACATCCCTTTCGAGTTTTTTTATAGTCCAAGGTTCGTGCAAATTTTACAAAACTATGATTTTTCTCTTTCCTTTTACATGATCATTCATAGAAGCATCATTTACAAAGAAATAATATTTTTGATAATAGTTTTGAAATGATGATAAAAGCATATCTAGAGCACCAAAGATATCCTTGATCTTCAATGAAGGAAACAAATTTCCTCTTCATCAACCTTTTCTAACAATTATTGGTGTTCGGGTAAACTTTCAATACCATTGGAATTTGAACTAGGCATTCTCTTGCTAAATGCATCCATTTAGTTTTTCTCTTATTTATTTTTACTCTGGCAGGATCCTATGAATGTCATAGCTTACTATCTGGAAATGCTTCCAAGCTCAAGCATTACAATTATTTGTGGTAAGCTTAGCACCCTAGGCCTAAATTGATTCTCACAAAGGGTACTATACTAGTATTCTAGTCCATTCTTTAAAGTCCACTGAGAAACAGAGGAACTTTGTAGTTATAATACCATTGGGTATGGTCTCTCAACTTCAGAGGGATCCAGCAATAGATAAGTATAGAATTCATTCTTAATTTTCTTATGTGTATGTGTCAATGACTCTATTCAATGTGGAATATTTTTTTCTTTACTGCCCCCATTCTCTTTCCATATTAGTTATAATGTTTGAGTCTACTTTCTAAAGATGGCCCTTTTTTTCAATACTTTTGTTTGATGGCAAAGAAGCTACATTACTAAACACATTATTTTAAGTTTCTAAGGAATTATTTTACTCGACTAAATGCACATAAAATAAACCCATAAATACTCTAGCAATAAATATTTTTTCATATTTTTTGTATATACTTCAATGTTTAAACAACACATGAAAATTAAAATTTACCAGTCTAATACAAATACATGCAAATATGATAACACCTACATAATGACCCTGATGAAAGTGAGAAACCCAAACCTTTGTATTGAGCATTTCCCTCCCCAATATGGTCTGATAGCCATGAACGAAGGTTTGTCTTCAAAGGCCACAAGATGATGTATAGAGAAGTTCCTCTCCTCAGAATAAAAAGTTATTTTTTTCCTATTCTGAGATGTCCTTCTCCATACCCCAATGCTTTTTATATTCCATGCTTTCCTTTTTTCATTCCTCAATCAAGACATGTTAAATTTTTTTGATTTAAGATTCCAATGACTTCCAATTTGATGTTGTGTCATGCATGATGTAGGTAGTCAAAGATAACAACCAAGATTTCAAACGCATCATTCTTATGTGCCTGCTGAAATAAATTACTCCCAAGATAACATTTAGAGAGTGATTCTCAAAGTAGGTGCAATTCTTGGGTTTCCTCAATAGTCACTGAGCATGAAGTGACAAAATTTTAAAATATGTGAATTATGTTGATGACACAAGGATTACCCAAATAGACATTCTAGGAGTTTGACAGTGCAAGAAGTAGTCACAATTACTGGAGAACATCTGGCCTGTAACACAAAATGACTCTTTGTGATGTGTTAACATATTATTCACTCAGATATGATCCTTGGAACACCTACCATAAATGCTCTAGTATATATCAGGGAACACTTCAAAGTAAACTATTATAGCTAACTTAGAACTCATGGATGCATAAAAAAATGCATCCTGAAGTAGTTTACAACATTACTTGGGACACCTCAAGATTATTAGATGCCATATAACAAGAAATTATGCTTTGAAGTCCCAAAAATTGTGTACCACTCACATTTTTAAAATATTTTTATCTAGTACACCTGAGAATGTGAACTTGTACTCTTGAAAGAAAGGTCACAAGTTCAAATCCGCCAGGGGGTAAGGTATGTATGCCTCACTTTTAACACAGTTAGGTGTCTTCTGCAAGGAG
>MU223258.1:299869-324809 GCA_018584345.1 Thuja plicata | reverse complement strand
CGAGGTTACCATTTTAGGTTTACCTTCCTTTGTCTATTTTTTAAATTTTATTTACTTTGTGTTCTTAGTCTAGGGCCCTTTTTGCCCTAGTACTTTGCTACTAGAAGAGTCATACTTTCCAGTCCCTTTGACCTATTCATAGTAATTTTTTGACATTAATATAGTCTTTTTTTTTTAAAAATGTCCACATAAAATATATTTATCTGGAGAAATTATGAAATAGCCACTTTTTTTTATGACTATATTTGTTATCTTTACCATAACAAGAATCTTCCTAGCAGCATTATTCACTTTGAAATTTAACCAAAAGCCTTCATGTTATATATTTTCACTATAATGCACATATTTGGCTCTAAGAAGGAACATGCATTTCTACCTTCAATCTTACAATGTTACATTTTACTTTGATGCAGAGAACTTAATGTAAGGTTATGAAATTGTTTTTGATCATGAGGAGCTCAAACTGGGGTGGAAGGAGAGCAACTGTAAGTAATGCACATATATGGCTCTAAGAAACAACATGCATTTCTACCTACATTTTGTTTCCTTCAAAATTTCCAACTCATGTTGTGTTTCTTGAATACTTCAAATTATCAGTCGACAATTACATCATTTTTACATGTCAATTAAAAACTGAATACTAAACATAATATAAAAATATTGAAAGAGATATGGATATGTGTTTTGTGATTTTTAATTTGATAGGAACATGTAGTTATAGCCTTGCATTAATGTCTTAAACATTATTTCATAATTTATTATTCAGGTTATCATGCTACTTATAGCGGCAGTCCAAAATCATCACCTCGGCCATCGGCTGCTAATTCATTAGAAATATCTAGGAGGCCAACTATATCCCTTGCAGCTCTATCGCCTAACCCTAATAGTAGTAAGGGAACAGTTCATATGAGCTCACCTTTCTTGCAATTTTCTTTCTCAATTGTAGCCCCTGCCATCATTCTTACACTCATTCTTAAAATCATGTCTATCGTAAAGATGCTCTAATTAGACGATGACTAGGATGATAACTCAAAAAAATTATAACCTTACCTCTTATGTGTGCTATTGTATCCTCCAATTATGTTTTTCTTTGTAAACATTTTATATTCATAGAAATCTAGGAGTAAACACAATCATTTCTATAAACAAACAAAATATAGGAGCAAACAAAACAATCCATATATAGAAACAAACAAAATTATTTCTTAGTAATAATCAAGAAAACCATTGTGAAATTTGTTTCATAACATCTAGGAGCAATTAGTTATCAACTAAATCAGAGATTCTCCAAAGCTCTCCTTAGAAATTAGAATTGCAAGAACAAAACAATCCATATATGCACGCAAACAATATAAACAAACAAAATCCTAAAGGAAACCAAACAACAAACATTCCAAATCATAATCATGTCCATCACAAAGATGCTCTAAGATGATGACTAGGAAGATAACTCACAATAATGATATTCTTACCTCTGATGTGTGCTATTGTATCCTCAAATTATGGATGAAATGACTCATAAAGTTCAACCATGCCCTCTCCAGTTTCTATAGTTAAGTTATTTGTTTCCAATTCTTGAGAACATTATTTGGTTCATGAAAGTCATCATATTTTTATAGATAGATCCTTTATTGAGTGGAGTAAAAAAATATTGTGAGCTTTCCATATTCTTTAATTGTTTTGTAACAATTTTATTTTTCAAAGATTGAATTAGAGATTAAGTTTTTTGTCACAATTTTATTCATACATTGATGATAATCAATATTCAAGAGTTTTTAGATTCTGAGAAGACATATATTTAGTGGAGGCTAGAAGGGATATTTGTGGAGATTTGCTAGATGTCTAAAAATATAGAGAACATCTTCTTTACTAAGCTGAGGTTGGACAAAAGTGAGGATGAGGGTATCCAAATTGAGTACTAGTGTAGAGATGATGATTCGGTAACCTATGTCTACAAAACCTTCACAATATCCCTTATTTGGCCTCCACTCATACCTCTTCACAGAATCTAGAAACTTTGGATACTGTTTCTCATTCATGCACGAAATGTGTTAGTGATCGTAAAAAATTCCTCCAGGCCTATAGTATTGATGAGCTGCACAAGTGTAAAAGGTTTTTGCTAGACTCGGATCAATTATGAGAAGGTAAAAAACAAGATAATATTATTGTATCTTTAATTTCTTTTATCCATTCATATTTTATGCCTTCTCTTCATCTTTATTAATATATTGGATACTGTTTAGTGTACATAAAGGCAAGGTAGTGATTATTATTGACAATCGGCAGGTATAAGTTTTCCAGGCCTTACCCAGTAACTAGGACTAAAGATAGTAGAGCTCAAGAGACCGTAATAGTTGGTATCTATCTTTGGTGCATATAATTGAGGAAATGTTTACCTTTTGTAAGCTCATCAAATGCACTGATCTGAAAGAATTTAATAGATAATATTTTAATGTATAACATAAATTATTTTAGTTTGACGCTGCACAAATTTATCTATTTCCCACACTTGTAGATTGCGAAGATAGAGATAAATAAGCATCCCCTCCCATGGCCTGAGTAATGTAGGACATGGGAGGAGATGCTTATTTGTCACTATCTTTGTAGTCAACAAGTGCGTGAAGTAGACAAATCTGTGCAACATCAACTTAAATAATATACGTTATTATGAAAATATTCAATTAAATTATTTTGAATCCTTGCATTTGTTGAGCTAATCAAAGGTAAAACATTTTATCAGTAATATGGACCAAAGACGGTGACCCTCTATTTTGGTCTCTTAATCTTTGCTATCTTTAGTATGTCTATCTGTCAATTTTTTGACACTTATGACAACTATTTCAACAATAGTGCTATATGTACGATGGGCATGCCTGTCAGAAATTCATGGCATGTCCATCAGCATCCCGACAAGTTTAACATCGAATAGACTATATTTTTGACAGCTAGGTTCAATAGTAGTGCTATATGTCCAACGGGTTGCCCTGTCGGAAGGTCACTGCATGTCCATCAGAATTCTAGTCGGTATAAAGTTGGATAGACTACATTTTTGATAGCTAGGTTTGATGGGACTGCTATACCTCCAATGGGTTTCCCTGTCGACATCCTAACATTATGTCCATCAGAGAGGCCACATGTTCCGTCCGTGTTCCAATAGATGTACCATATGAAATTCTATAATAAGTTTCTATTAGTGCGGTAAGATCCAATGAATAGAAATTTTAGAATACCAATGGTTACCACGTCCGTGGCAATTTCCAATGAAATAACCCCGATGACTACAACTATCAAATTGCTAATAAATAGGCGTTGAAATTATGATAGATAGCCATCAAAATTAGGCCTCAAATGCACTAGTGTTAAGACTTAGGATATGAATTGCTTAATGATATTCAACTTTAATAATCATAAAGTACCATTGAAACATAAGATATAAATTAATATCCATGATATAACTTAACTCCATCATTAATTAAATAAGGAAGACTAAATTCATCACCTTCATCTCATTGTGAAACACACTGACATTGCATCACTATAATCCAACATCCCAAAATATAAACTTGGCAAGAAGCGACTTACTAAAGATAGATAGTCCTAATCCAAAGACCCCTAAAACACAGCATTAGCCCATGAGTGTCAGGGTGATGGACTAACAATCATTTCCCACAGACAACTGCTAATCGGGGACATCACAAGGACCTACTTGATCCTACTGGGACATTTCCTTCCAATTGTGCATGTTTGAAAATGAGGAATAATATATCCCTTTGATTTTATTCCTTTTCCTAATGTACACAACTTTCACAAGAGTTAGCAGGAAATGTAATAGGTGGAAAACCTTTTAAAATATTTTTCTTCTAGAATTAAGTCAAGCCATCAAAGTGAAGGTGCCTATTATATGCACCCTAAAATGGTCGCGTAGACTATGGGCCCCATTTAGTATTTTATCATTTTATCAAAATTCTCAAATCAATGCTTTGGAACATTTACAATTCAAATTAATTTCCTTGATCAAATTGTAATTAATTCAATTATTTCAATATTTCCTAAGGTTTGATCTTTTGTATTTAATTAAAAGATTTAATCTCCCTTTTAATTAAATAAAATTCATCTTATTTAATTAAATTAAATTCCTCCTATTTAATTAAATAAAATTCTTCTAATTTATTTAATTATAAAGAAAACCCCTCTTTTAATTAAATAAATAAAAATCCCAACTTAAAGCACTTTATTTAATGAAAAAGGAAATAAATTAAATAAAAGTCCCTTTTTCTTCACATCTTCCTAAGTGGTGGGCTTTTTTCCTCTTAATCATAGCCTTTGATTTTTGCCTCTTAATCTCAACTATTCACTTTCCTTTAAAACGAGACCTCTCCTTATTCATATCATCTTTTTCATAGTATTGTTATGCTGCAGGTTTGGAGAGCAATTTTGGAGGAGAATTTGAGCACTTTGGATTGGATATTGCAACTTCTCTCTTCTTGTCTTCTTCTTCTTTCATCCATGGCTATTCATGTAGATTAGATTCATGTTTACTTTCATATATTAAATCTTGCATTTTTATTTCCTTTTATAGAATAATCTTGCATTGTTATCATTTAGATTAATTTCCTTTTATGCATTGCAATCATATAGGATAGATTTCATTTTCATGCATTGAAACTCTCATTTCATGGTGTACTTACATGGGAACAACTAGGTCAATCTGAGGGCCTTCATCGCACACCTTTGCACTCCATGACTAGAGAGCTATGAGTCGATATTTGAGGCCTCATTCTTGAGCAACCTTGGATGGAATGAATCATAGAAGTGTGACACATTTTCATCACACATTCTACATGCAGTCTCAACCATTGTGTAAAAATAGAAAAAATTGTAATAAAATCAAAGTGGTGAAAACCTGGAAACGGGCGCTGCTTGAGACCTTTACACCCCTTTTTCTTAGCGCATGTCCTTGACACTTACCCTCTCTCCATCATGCCTTGTCCTTCTTTCCTTGGTCTGGAATTGGTCTTTGTCTTTGTCTAGGGGGCATAAATGTGTTAGCTTTGGTCTCTTGGATGCGTTATTCTTTAGGACACCTCACAAATAGTGTTTTTCAACACCACCCCAACTGTATTTTTCAATACAACCCCTGACATCGAGTGTTTTTCAACACTTATCAGTTTGGTCTTACCCCATTTTTTCATGTGGTCTTACCTTCTTGTGATCATTCGATCCTTATCCTTGGATCTCAGTATCAGTTAACACACTTAAATTTTTAAACACAACACTTAATGCTTGAGCTATGTCATGATCTTTTCTTTGTGTGCTGACTATTATTGATTTTCGTTGAGTTTCCTTGTCTAATAAGTCTCTCTGTGATGCATAGCTAGAAGACTTGGGGCATGGGACATGTTTTTATTTGCTTCCTTCTTTATGCTTCACTATTTTTGCACAACCGTTCTACTGGTCATCCTGGCCTCTATGCCTTGATGCGAGCGTGGTTTTGCTATATTAAATTGGGTAAGCTAACATCAAAGTCATCTTGACCTTTATGTCTTTAATGTTTATGTTATAATCTTTCCACATTCCAATCCGATATAAATTGCATTCATATCTTCATGGTTGCACTTGTGACTAGTGATGATTGTGTATTTTTTGATGTCCATTAATAATGGCCCAATGATGAAAATAATTTCCTTAACATTCTCTAATGAATGATGAACACAAAGTCCTATGTTACAGTTACTCTATTGCAAGTACACCTTTGCATTTTCATGTAGCTTGCATTGTTAGACTTCATGTTAGTTTGTATTTTTTAGGCTACATTATGAGTTTGTGAGGGTTTCCTTCATCTTTCTTGTGGACTTTAAATCAACTGTGGTCATGTTTGATCTTCATTTCCTTCTCTTCTTTCGTGATCTCAATCAAAATTTTCTATCTTAAATAGTTGATTGATTTTGGGGAAAATTATCTTTCTTCTCTCCATTTCTTTCCACCTCTTCCAAACTTCTATCTTCCATTCACTTTCACCCCACTTCTTTTCTTCTAATTTAACCTTGGGGCATAATATTTCATGCTAGATTATCTACCTTGGTTCTTTGATCCTTATATCTTTCATCTTACATCAAGAACCTTATCTTTAGTTTGATTTGATCAAGTTTATCAATTTTCTATTTCTCCTCTATCTCATTTCAATTTCAATCACAAGGGGGCAGTACGTATCAAACTTCAATCCTTGATTCAGCTTTATCAATCCTATCATTGCTCCGCTTGGGGCAACCTTGCTTGAGATTCTTATCTCAGACATGTCAATTACTTATTTATAACAGTGTTGACCTTGTCTTTTTTGCAATCAACTTATCTTTGTTCTGATGTCAATTACTTATTTACAATGGTGTTGATGTCTATGTTGTTTTGTGATCCCAAATCGATCTCACACTTCAACTGCATTATTTGACTACATGTGTTCCCAAAATGATCACACATTTGTCAAAGAGGGGCAAATGTATGCACCCTAAAATGGTTGCCTAGACTATGGGCCTCATTTATCATTTTATCATTTTATCAAAATTCCTGAATCAATGCTTTAGAACATTTTCAATTCAAATCAATTTCCTTGATCAAATTGTAATTAATTCAATTATTTCAATATTTCCTAAGGTTTGATCATTTTTATTTAATTAAAAGATTTAATCTCCCTTTTAATTCAATAAAATTCATCTTATTTAATTAAATAAAATTCCTCCCATTTAATTAAATAAAATTCTTCTAATTTATTTAATTATAAAGAAAACCCCTCTTTTAATTAAATAAATAAAAATCCCCAGTTAAAGCCCTTTATTTAATGAAAAGGAACTAAATTAAATAAAAGTCCCTTTTTTTTCACATCTTCCTAAGTGGTGGGATTTTTGCCTCTTAATCATAGCCTTTGATTTTTGCCTCTTAATCTCAATCGTTCACTTTCTTTTAAAAGGAGACCTCTCCTTCTCATTCATATCATCTTTTTCATAGTATTGTTATGTTGCAGGGTTGGAGAGAAATTTTGGAGGAGAATTTGAGCACTTTGGCTTGGATATTGCAACTTCTCTCTTCTTGTCTTCTTCTTGCATCCATGGCTATTCATGTAGATTAGATTCATGTTTACTTTCATAGATTAAATCTTGCATTTGTATTTCCTTTTATAGAATAATCTTGCATTGTTATCATTTAGATTAATTTCCTTTTATGCATTGCAATCATATAGGATAGATTTCATTTTCATGCATTGAAACTCTCATTTTATGGTGTACTTGCATGGGCACAACTAGGTAAATTTGAGGGCCTTCATCACACACCTTTGCACTCCATAACTAGAGAGCTATGAGTCTATATTTGAGGCCTCATTCTTGAGAAACCTTGGATGGAATGACTCATGGGTGATCCCACAATAGTGGGTAACACTTTTTCGGAGGAAGGAATTCCTCACAAAATCTGTGAGGGGGAGGATTTAGTCAAGTACTTTCGATAGAAAGTACCTGATTGTTTCGATCGAAACATTCTTAGTTTCAATTGAAACTACCTTTTTTGCTTAGTTTCGATCAAAACTAACTCGGTTTTGATCGAAACTAAGTTAGTTTTGATCGAAACTAACTAGTCAAAATTTTTCTATGGTTTTTACCCATATGCATGTTAAACTAAGAAACTACTTTCGATAGAAAGTAGTTTCGATTGAAACTATTTAGTTTTGATCGAAATTACTTTCTATCGAAAGTAGTTTCTATCAAAACCCCCAAAATTGAGGCCATCTGCAAAGGCTAACAACAATATGCAGTTTTCATGGCTTTGGGGATCAAGTGCAGGGCTCAAATGGAAGAATAGGGACACCTCCTTTTTCATTGCACAAGTACTCTGAATGAGCTTTCTAACGAATATAGATTTGACAAATTTTGAATTAGTTAGGTCTATGTATTTTGACGTGCATCAGATGTAGGTTTTTTATCGAATATAAACTTCCAGGTTTGACATTCAATGAAAAATAGTAGAAAATAGAAAAAAAAAATAGAAAAATAACAGTGCTCTTCGGCTTCGAGTTTTCTTTCTATCAAAAAAAAAATTTGAATTTTGATAAATACACAACAAGTTATCAACTACGCAGTCAAAGTATGTCAAAATTATAGTTGACTCTACTTCAAACATTCATAAAATATGCAATAATCATGATAATTTCATCAAACCAATTGCATGCCCTCCATATGGATATGAAAAAACCAAATTCAAAAGAAGCACATTGATATATATTTTAGAAAAAAAGTTATGTTGTACGAAGTCATTGTACCTTTTTGAAAATGACGTTTTCAACAACATAGCAGTTTTAGTGGGAGAAAAATAAAACCCTTAAAATCAATTCAAAAATAAATTAAAAAAATATATTTAGAATCTAGACAGAAAATCCTAAAAGACTCTAGTTTACTTCATCTTCTGATTTCAAACAGTTTAATGACAATATAAATCTAAATGTGAATTTTTTTCTCAAAATGTAGACTTCAATGTCCGTTTAGGCAAAAAAGTGTAACCCACTATTGTGGTATCACCCTCATAGAAGTGTGACACATTTTTATCACACACCTATACCTCAAATACAAAAGCTATGACTGGTCTAAGATTTATGCCTTGAGATTAACTTCCTCTATTCCATGAATCTAAAGAGGAAAAATTTGGTTCCTAGTGCTCTGAACCTTGGTAATTGACTTGTCAATAGGATTTCTATCCTAGATTGTGAAAACATCATTATTAAAGAGCACTCTAACCCTTTTTCAATTAATTGACTAACATTCATTAGATTGTGTTTTAATCTAGGCACGCAGTAAACATCAAGATTAAATATTTTTTCTCCATTTTCAGTCAATACCTGTATAACATCTTTCCCCATTATAAATACAACAATATCGTTTCCCAATTTTATTTCAGATTTCACAGAATCATCGGGATTAGAAAAAAATTTTCTATATCTTGTCTTGTAGCTACTATATCCACTATCTAAAAAGCATACATCCATAGAGATTTCTTGTGCCACATTGCAAGTTATAAATAAACTACCTAAATTATTATCAAATACATCTGAATAATTTGCACCAAGTTTTACAAATTATTCTTACTTCTTCCTACATTCATTACAAAAATGACCACATTTGTTACAATAACAACACTGAATATTGGATTCATCAAACCTTGATGATTTTTCTTGAGATTTTTTTCTACCCCATACTCTATTATTGAGACTGTGATTGGATTGACTAGTCCTTCCTCCTTTATCTATATTCATTTGTCCACCTCCATGTCTTCCTCTTCTTCTATATTTTGATCTTCCTCTTCCTCTACCTGATGAAGCCTGAGCTCGGAAAGCATACTCTGAGATAAAAAGGAACCCTTTAATTCATCCAATTATTCAATGGTAGAAACAACTGAATCAAATTTATTACGCAGATTTCTAAAAACTTTTTCAACCTTTCTTTGATCTGAAATGTTTTCTCATGTGTCCTTAGTTGATTAAAAAATTTCATTACTTAAGTAAATAAATGATCTACAAAATCTTAACCTATTCATATGAAGATTTTAAAAATTTATCCTTAATGTTTGGAACTTAGCTACCTTTACTTTTTTTTTACCTTGGTAAGTAGTTTGTAAGTCTTCTCAACCTTTCCTAGACCTAGTCGCTACAGTAACCCTCAGACACACCGCATCATCCATTACTTGTTGAATGAGGAACAAAACCTTAGCATCATTTTTATTGTTATCCTTCAACTCATCTTTATCTTCTTGTGATAATTCCTAATAGGCTACCTAATCGTGTGGTTATGAAAAACCTTTATATACCAAATCCCATATATCTGGAGAACAAAATATTTATTTTTTATTTTTTATTGACCAAAAAATCATAATTATTACCATTAAAAATGAGGATCATAGGCTGAGATATGCTACTATTTGTGGTCATGTCTACAAATTTCTCTCTTCAAGGGGCTTCTTTCACCAAAAGATGCATCAAAAAATCTCCTATATACATGTCAAATCAACTCTATAGCTATGAGAACTCACTAAAATACTCTATGCATTTCTATCCCTACCCTGATCGCATGACACTGTAATGCACTGGAGGGTGTCAGAAATTTTTTATAATACATTAGTCATCTGGAGTTGACCAGCTGCCAAGTCCTGCTAGTTGTGCTCAATATTCCTAAACACTGTCCTTGCTTCTCCATCTTCATCAAAAACCATGTTATCTGGAATTATTCCTTCCATATTTCCCTGCCCCTGATCACTAGGTGGAGGATAATTTCTCCCTCTACAAGCATAATGGAAGCCTAGAATGTATCTATCTCTCTACATTAAATTTTAAAACCAAATCCCACTTCCTTGTAGGTTGGCAAGATTTTTACTCTGATACCACTGTAAAGAGCCTACCTGGCTCTTCTTTGCAAACTCCAACCAAATTTACTTCACAAGATAACATAAACTGTACTTCTCTTTCGAAAAAAAATATAGAACCTTTTTAAAAACATTTTTCAATATTTTAAAAAAATAGAAGATTTGCGAGGAAAGACTTAACTCCTTTGGACAAAATATTGAAATACTATATCATATAGAATGACATTACAATCTCCTTGATAACCATCAAACACTAACCAAAACACTCATAATAACTACCTTGTAATATTTCTAATGAAATGGTAGCCTCATGGTTTATGTATGATCGGTGACATACATATTCATCTCGCTATCCATTGCCATGTCCATGCGTTAGATTGCAGAGAGTGATAGTGTTAGCAAGATGGATGGAGTTGTGAAGTGATGACGCCAAGACAAAATTACTAGTCTTTCTGACAACCAGCAATACAATACTATTCCATTTCAACCGTATTGTCCTCTTACATTATTGTGCCCATAAAATCATGATGCAATTCCTTATAGAAATTATAACCTTAACATGATTCACTAGACACTACAGTCCAACTCAAGGTGCTGAAACTACAAATCGAATTCACAATTTGATATGTTGAAAGTCTAAAACCCTTACCACATTCCTCAAGGACAAAAGTTTATAAAAAGCATAGAATGCCTCTTTCTTGGGTTTCAAAATCCTTATATAAGTCATAGCTTCTTCTTCAATCTCGAATTCCTATCTTCAAGTATACACCTCTCATAACTTAAAAGCCTTCCTTCCTTAAGACTTAGGATATGAATTGCATAATGATATCCAACTTTAAGAATCATAAAGTACCATTAAAACATAAGATATAATTAATATCGATGATATAACTTAATTCCATCATTAATTAAATAAGGAAGACAGACTTAATCACCCTGATCTCATTGTGCAATATAGTGGGATGGCATTACTATAATCCAACATCCCAAAATAGAAACTTGGCAAGAAGTGACTTACTAAAATAGATAGTACTGATCGAGAGACCCTCAAAACACAACATTAACCCATGAGTGTCATGGTTATAGAGTAATAATCTCGTCCCACATACAATTTCTAATTCGGGGACATTACAAGGACCTACTTGATCCTATTGGGATATTTCCTTCCAATTGTGCATGTTTGAAAATGAGGAGTAATCTACCCCTTTGATTTTCTTCCTTTTCCTAATGTATGCAACTTTCACAAGAGTTAGTAGGCAGTGTAATAGGTGGAAAACCTTTTAAATTATTCTTCTTCTATAATTAAATCAAGCCATCAAATGAAGGTGCCTATACCTCAAATACAAAAGCTATGTCTGGTCTAAGATTTATGCCTTGAGATCAACTTCCTCTATTCCATGAATCTAAAGAGGAAAAATTTGGTTCCTAGTGCTTTGAACCTTGGTAATTTACCTGTCAATAGGATTTATATCCAAGATTGTGCAAACATCATTATTAAAGAGAATGCTAAAACATTTTAAATTAATTGACCAAGACTCATTAGATTGTGCTTTAATCTAGGCACATAGTAAACATCAGGAATAATTTTTTTTTTGCCATTTTTAGTCAATACATGTATAAAATCTTGTAGACCTTATGGAAAAACATGTTTTCAATCAGTGTCAAAACACTTAGTCATCCAGTATTTCCCCAGTGATCAGTGTGACTTGAGTGATCAGTATTTCTTGAGTGATCAGTGTGACCCGAGTGACCAGCATCGCCTGAGTGATCAGTATTGCCCGAGTAACTAGTATTTCCCAAGTGATCAACATATTTCCCCAGTATCAATTTATCACCTGAGTAGACTTCTGGACTTCAGTGAAAGTATTGGGCCGACTTTGCATATATTGTTTTATATCATTATGTCTAATGGAAGCCAACTTATGAAGTTATTTGTTTTTGGATAAGATATATATATAAGAAATTTTGTTCATCCAAAATATGCAACAAAAGTTTATATCCAAATATGAAGTGGCATATTGATTAGAAGATTGTAGAAGTATAAAGTACATCAGAGACTCATCCATCACAGTCAGGTGATTAGTTATAAATCAAAGGATCTTATTCAGAAAATTAGAGTTGCCTAAGGAGATCATCGATTGGTTCATTCTAATAGGTGCATCAGAAAAATCCTCTAACCAGGTGGACCTAACAGTCCTTTGTAAATCTCCTAGCAGAGTTGCATTACTTTATTGTATTGTATAAAATCCTTTAACAAGGTGGTCTTCACAGTCCTTATTGATCCTAATAGGGAAGGCCATCAGAAGTGGTCAATTTAAGCTCTAACATGCTAATACTACAATACTAAATCTTATGGGTACCATCCCCACCCCATTTTTACTTTCTATTTGGAAGGTTTTTGCGAAACAAAATAATGTGTTTTGTGTTATGAATGATTATTTCTTTTCCATGCATGCAAACTGATTAGACAATCTAATCAAGGTTAAAGAGGAATATGTTTTATTGGTTCCCGATTCACCCTCCCCCCCCACCTCTCAGTCACATTGCATATAATATATTTCCAACAATTGGTATCAGATCTAAAGGATCTCTCTATAGAAGTTTAACATCTTGAGGAAAGATCAGAGGCAATGGAAATATACAGACTAGAGAAAGCCATTGAAAATGAAAAGATAGATCTACAAATGACAATGGATCAGATCAAGAAACTCAAAGAGAAACTCTCTCTTTCCCTGAAAAGAAGAAAATACTTAGCAGTACAAATGAATGACAAGAATTACATAGAAGAAAGAATTGAATATTTTTGCAAAGACAAAATTTCTGAAGAAGCTAATGCAACCATTGAAGACTTGCTTGCAAAGAATCTCAATCTACATGAAGAAGTCAAAAATTTGAAAAGAGAACAAGAAATTCATTCGGTCAGATTGTGTGAAGTCATAGAACAAAAGAATCAAGCAGAAGATGAAAGAAATTTGGTACAAAGAGATAAGAGATTGTTGAGTACAAGATTAGAAGAAAAAGAAAATGAAATCCATCATTTGTCACTCCAGCAAGTAGATTTGGCAAATCAACTAAATAATGAAAATCAAGAAGTTATCAACCTAAGAACAGAAAATGAAATAATGCAGAATGATCTCAACACTGAAAGGAAAACCAATAAAAGTATGATGAATTCACAAGGTAGTACAGATCAGTCAACATAAATCAGACATCATGGGCAGACTGGACTAGGTTATACTGAACAAGGTGAATCCTCAAAGAAAGGAGCTCAAAAGAACATGAAACCTACTACTATAACCACTGTGGTAAGTTAGGGAATACATCAAATAAATGTTGGAGAAATGGAAAATAAAATTTTAATGGTAAATGCTACAGTTGCAACAAGCATGGACATAGAGCAAGTTAATGCACTAAAAAACCTAAGTTTGAAGGAAAATGTTTCAAATGTAACAAACAAGGTCATAGATCCTCTAAGTGCATAACTAAGAAATGGAACCCTATTGAACAACTAGCTAAAGAAATTTTTGGTTGGGATTACAACACATGGTATAGATGTTGTCATTTTGGAGAGTATGGACACATTGGTGCCAATTATACAAAAACTCACCTCCGAAGAAGAAATCCCACTGAGAGATGTTATGTGTGTAATCAACTCGGTCATCTAAGAAAGAATTGAATGAATAGAGAAAAATTGGATACTAGTTTTGAGAAAGGAAAAAAAAATCTCTCAAAAATCAGAACTTAGATGAATAAACAGTGGGTAAGGAAATCCTCTAAACGTTCAGACCAAAACAATGAAGGATCAAATGGCAGCGAAGGTAGTGAGTTGGGTGGATCTACCATCACAGAATAGAGATGCAAGGAGATGGATAGAAATATGCATTCAAGCCATCATACATTAGTTCCAGATATGCTAACAAGTCCAAATCCACATATTGATACATTAGGACATATTATGGTTCTAACCAAGTCAGGATTTTAGTTACACCCGAGCTACTCTAGCTTAACTGAGCTGAGTCAGGTTTTATAAGAATTGGAAAGTTATTTTTTTTGAGCTTTCGAGTAAGCCTAGGAGAACTACCTGAGCTATGCTAGCTACTATGTATGGATCATTTTATGAAATACTTAAATCATAAGAATTCTTATAAATAATAAATTGAAAAGGTTATTGTTTACAAAGATTTCAATTTGCCGAGAAATCTAGAGCCCTTAGAGATTCAGAGTGAATTTTTGTTTGGAAATGAAGTTTGATCAAATTGTCTAAGTGATATAGTATCCACATCTAGTAGAAAATTTAAGAAAGGATCTGAGATGTTGGTGAGAAATTTTTTCTATAACCCTCCAAAGTTTAAGCTTCATCTGGCAGTAGCAGAGGAAATAGATCTATTGGGAGCTCACTCCCTAATTCCTCCAAGGGTATTACTGGTAAATGACATTCAAAGCTTCTATCATTGTAACATCCAGGAGCTTGGAATAATTTATATGAATCAAGAATATGATAAATTGTGCATAGGTGGGAATTTGAAGTCCAAGCACAAGCATCTTGAGGTTAAAGGTTTAACCAACATCCTGCATATGCTGAAGAATTTACAAATCAAATGGATTAGATTCATTCTTAGCCATGTTCATGACATGCATCTATGGTTGGAACAACCTATAAAGATCAAGAAGACAATGATACACTGAGTAACAGGGTATCCCATGCTTGACAAAGCTAAAGCTACCAAAACCCTAACCAAAGATAAGCTAGCTGAGTTAACTCTTGCCGAGTGGAACGGAAGACGCATGAGACTAGATAGACTTATTGACATGGAATTGAAGTTTAGAATTCATGTGATAGCTCACAAGATATATAGTTCCAGAATTCCAAATAGTGTACCGTGTGAAGCTGTGGACCTAGCATATAAGGTGGTAAAGAAGAATCGGGTATTTGACCTAGCTGAGTTGCATCTCATCCAGCTAAGAAAGAATATGGAAAGAATACAAGAATCCAAGATAAATCCATGTAAGTTTGGTTCTCTTCTAGTGTGCATATTCTTTTATGTTCAAAAATTCTTTCCTTCCAAGGGCACAGTAGTATGGGAGAAGGATATACCCATAATTCATCAGATAAATGAATTCATAGCTGAGTTAGGAGATAATTTTGAGAATATCATGGATGGATATTTTGAGAACTTCAGACAAAATATGCAGAGTAGATATAGGATTCCTAAACAACTAGTTGAAGATTATAAGGATAATATTTGTTTCCTAGTTGACTGTGATAAGATTTACATACAAGTTGTAAAGCCTGGGGTTGCATGGGTGAAACCTCTTGCATATGACCTGTTAACATACATGAGACTAAGAACATAATTGAGGCTCTTGTGAATGAACCTATCAATCCCAAGGAACCTTATTTTGGTACCTATGAACAAGAAAAAAATAAGGATATCTATAGAGATAGAGATTCCTAAAATTTTGAAAAGAGGAAAGAAATAGATGGAACAGTTTGGAAAGAAGTATGACAAGACTTCAGACTCTCCTTCTATCATTGATAGTAAAAAGGATACAATTAAGATAGAAGATGACATATACAAAGAGGAAGAGGAAGAGGCAGAAGTAGAGCCTCTTAAGAATAAAAAGAGGCTAGCTCCCAAGGGAACACCTAAGGCCCTTACACCTATCTGCACTACCAGCAAACCAAGGAGATAAAGAAGGAGACTTGTATTGGGTGGTGATGATGATGATGATGATGATGATGATGATGATGATGATGAAGAAGAAGTTGATACAGTTTTCTTAAAGAAACCACCACCTACACTTGAGTACAAGTTTGAAGATCTGAAAGGAGGTAGTGGTATGAGTTCTCTTAATTCATTGAATTATGCTTCAAGGACTAAGGAGGAAAAAAATAATATTGAGGAAGCAGTCATGGAGAAAATGCCTAAATAGAAATATGACCATTCCGAGTTGAAGAGACATATCACTAAATATTTGTTCAAAGTAGTATCTATTCCATTGTTCAATGAAGTACAAACTAAAAAATACATAAGGGAAGTCATGCCTGCTATGAAAAACAAAGAGATAAAAGAGGCAATGACCAAATTTGAAACAATCATACTCCCAGATTGAGAACCTTCCAGATATTGAACAAAAAGATAGAAGGTGTACTGCATCATGCCACAACAGCGTGGAAATCTATATTTGAAGTCAAGGAAGATGATGAGGTAGAAGTACTGAGCACAAATCCTCCTGAACAAACCAATGATGATACATTACTTGAGGTATAGACAATTCAAGAGTCTAATGTTGAGCATATTGGAGCTGAAGTGATGGCATCCTTACCCCAATCACCTATCCATAACATATTCCCTCTGATCAAGGATAAGGTTACAAAATCCAAATCTGAACTAATAGGAACCCAGCAATAGGCTCCACCTATTTCTCAGCCAAGCACAACCGAGTTGCAGATGGACAAGGTAAATGTTTCTTCAGCTAGTATTGATTCTTCAGCTAACCTTGATTCAAAAATTGGTACAGTAAAGGTGAATGACCTAATTCAATTGAATACTGAGGTACAAGATGAGGATGGATAAGGTAAGGAAATTGTTCCTTCACCTAATCCCAAGATCAAAGGTAAGGAGAAGGAAGTGAATACTGATGAGATTGATCTTGAAAAGGACATTGTGATTCCAAATTAGGATCTTTCCAACTTGTCCATAGAGAAAATGGATATACTTGAAGAGTTATGGAAGAAAAGAGAAATCCAAAAGAAGCTCTGAGAAGAGAAAAAGAGGAACAAAGTGCTTGAAGATATAAAAGGCATATTCCAAGATGCACTACAGATTGAAGTCAATAAGAGTGATTCCATCATGGAACAACTTGTTGAATTAGTCCATAAGTTTAATACAGACTTAAATGGTCAATATAAGCTACTTGAGAAAGAAAAAAGAAAGTTTGAAAACAAGGTTCTAGAGAATGATGCAAAGAAGATTGCAATTGACCAAGTGCAACTAACCAATGTTATTAGCACTCTAGAAACCATCGTGACCAATGTAGTATCACTATTTTTAAAGTTGAGTGATGCTTCTAACTTTAATATGGAGATAAAGAATAAATTAGTAAAGATTGATGTAGATCTGAAGGAAAGTGAAAATAAATTGACACTTGATCCGAGCACAAGCTCAACACACTTTTTGAAGATCAAATATCAGACTGATCTACAGGCTAAGTTACTGAGAGAAGAAGCAAGGACTAGAGAGTCTCTTTCATCCATCCAGATCCAACTCCTACCACACATGGATGCAATGCAAAAATGCATCACACATGCCAAGGCACTCATTCATGACAATAATTTCTCAGTTGCAAAACTTATGATAGAGTTTTCAGCCAAACTATAGAAAGAATTGCACATCATGAAGGTGCTACAAGACAATTGAGACAACACTCTGTCTCAAATTTTGAAGGTACATTATGATTTCCTATCCTACTTTGGAATTACCTTGTAGATATATTTTGGCATTTTTGTCAAAAACAAGGGGGAAAGGACATTGTATATACATTAAGGAAATACATGTACAGTTGAGTAGAGAAGAAAAAATACACTATAATTTTTTTTTTGTAAAATTAAAAAAAAAAAAGAGAGTCAGTTGGACCCGAGCAGTAGAGCAGGTGTCAAAACCCAACTAGATGGTAAGGGGGAGTTTTGAACTATCAGATTCATAATACAATGATAATTTTTTTTGTCACTAATGCCAAAGGGGGAGATTATATACCTTACGAAAAGACATGTTGTCAATTAGTGTCGAAACACTTAGTCATCCAGTATTGCCCGAGTGATCAGTGTGACTTGAGTGAACAGTATTGCCCTAGTGATAAGTGTGACCCAAGTGACCAACATCACTTGAGTGATTAGTATTTCCTGAGTAACTAGTATCGCCTGAGTCATCAACATATTTCCTGAGTATCAGTTTATCACCCGAGTAGACTTCTGGACCTGAGTGACAGTATTGGGCTGACTTTGCATATATTGTTTTATATCATTATGTCTAATGGAAGTCGACTTATGAAGTTATTTTTTTTTGGATAAGATATATATAAGACATTTTTTTCATCCAAAATATGCAACAAAAGTGTATATGTGAATATGAAGTGGCGTATTGATTAGAAGATTACAGAGGTATAAAGTACAAAAGAGACTCATCGATCACAGTCTGGTGATTAGTTATAAATCAAAGGATCTTATTTAGAAAATTAGAGTTGCCTAAGTAGATCATCTACTGGTTCATTCTAACAGGTGGATCAGTAAAATCCTCTAGCGAGGTGGACCTAATAGTCCTTTGTAAATTTCCTAACATAGTTGCATTACTTTATTGTATTGTATAAAATCCTTTAACAAGGTGGAGTTCACAGTCCTTATTGCTCCTAACAGAAAGGACCATCAGAAGTGGTCAATGTAAGCTCTAATAGGCTAAATTTATACTGCAATACTAAATCTTGTGGGTATCATCCTCGCCCTATTTTTACTTTCTATTTGGAAGGTTTCTGGGTAACCAAATACTATGTTATGAGTAATGAATGCTTATTTATTTTCTATGCATGCAAACATATTACACAATCTAATTAAGGTTAAAGAAGAATAAGTTTTATTAGTTCCTGATTCACCCCCCCCGTCTCAGTCACATTTCATACAATATATTTCCAACACATCTTTCCCCATTACAAATACTACAATATTATTTCCCAATTTTATTTCAGATTTCACATAATCATATAGATTAGAAAAAAAACTCTCCATTTCTTGTCTTGTGGCTACTATATCTACTATATGAAAAGCATACATCCTTAGATATTTCTTGTTCCACATTGCAAGTTATAAATAAACCACCTGGATTATTATCAAATAAATCTAAATAATTTGCACCAATTTTTACAAATTATTCATGTTTCTTCCTACTTTCATTACCAAAATGACCATATTTGTCACAATAACAACACTGAATATTGGATTTATCAAACCTTGATGATTGTTCTTTATATTTTTTCTACCCCATACTCTATTATTGAGACTGTGGTTGGACTGACTAGTCCTTCCTCCTTGATCTATATTCATTTATCCACCTCCACGTCTTCGTCTTCTTCTATAGTTTGATGTTCCTCTTCATCTCCTTGATGAAGCCTGATCTCGGAAAGCATACTCTGAAGAAGAACTATTATTTCTATTAATTGTAGACTCATGAGATAAAAAGGAACCCTTTAATTCATCCAGTTCTTCAATGGGAGAAACAATTGAATCAAATTTATTAGGTAGATTTCTATAAACTTTTTCAACCTTTGTTTGATCAGAAATGTTTTCTCATGTGTCCTTAGTTGATAAAAAATGTTCAGTACTTTAGTAAATAAATGATCTACAAAATCTTAACCTATTCATATGAAGATTTTAAAAAATTATCCTTAATGTTTGGAACTTAGCTACCTTTACTTTTTTTGTACCTTGGTAAGAAGTTTGTAAGTCCTCTCAACCTTGCCTAAACCTAGTCGCTACAATAACCCTCAGACATACCTAATCATTCATTACTTGTTGAATGAGAAAAAAACCCTTAGCATCCTTTTTATTGTTATCCTTCAACTCATCTTTATCTTCTTGTGATAATGCCTAGTAGGCTGCCTAATCTTGTGGTTCTGCAAAACCTTTATATACCAAATCCCATATATCTTGAGAACAATTTTTAAAAAAAAAAATTTTTTGACTCAAAAATCATAATTCTTACCATTAAAAATGAGGATCATAGGCTGAGATATGCTACTATTTGTGGTCATGTCTCAAAATTGGTCTCTTCAAAGGGCTTCTTTCACCAAAGGATGCATCAAAAAATCTCCAAACTTAAAAAATGCAGCAATTTTAAATCTCCATAAACACTAAAAACTTGGCTCTGATACCAATTTTGAAAGAAGAGAAGATAAGAAACATAGATGAAAGAAGAGAGACAAAGAGAAAAGGCTATTTTGATTGATCCTAGTAAAAAATTGATTACATTGCCCCTTTTTGTAGAGGATTCTACATTATAAGAGCTGAACTCCTAACTCTTACATATGTGGATATTCATTCCATTGTAAATAATGCAAATAAATAAATAATTATTAGTTATTGGATAAGATCATCCACCATGAGAGGAGGCAACATGAACAACTATTTCTAACTGTAGTTTTTGGTGGCATAGACGGTCAAGATAGTTCTAACATGAATGGTGGAGGAATCACAATAGTTTACCATACGTAAACAATGGAGAAATTAACATCCTCTAACATCCTTGAAACCAGTTTGACATGATAACTTCCTAGCCTCCTCATGTATCTTACTTGACATTGATATATGTGCTCCATATGGTCATTGGGGTGCCTGACCACTCATAATTCCTAAATTTATAGGGAAGAAAAAAATTGTAGTATTACCAAAACCTCTCTAGGCATAGGCCATAAGTTTTGTCTAGCAAGTGAAATTGCATATTCCTAGATGCAAGAGTCAACCTAACAAACTTGTAGATTTTCTTATTACTACCAGCACAATACTCATCAATTGAAGACTCCAATTCTTCTACGTCATTAGAGCTATTTATATTTGGAATTCCTACACCCTTGCTATGCCCATAGCCACCTAAAGCCCTCGCAAAGGAGCCACACCCACACACATACTAATTGACTTTGCTAGATATGACACCCTTGGAAATGGATTTCAAAGGCAAGACATTCCTTAAAACAAAATTATCCTTGTGACTAAAGTAAATAAACTAACCAACATACATACCCATGGAAAAATTGAATAGATTTTTTCCTTCAGCATAGACTTTACTATCTTATCAGGTCTTCCCAAGACATGGTAGAGCTTTGATCTCGACTTCAACCAATCTATCTATGCATCATCCTTAATACATAAAACCTCATGACTGACCTCCTCAACAACCAAAACCTCCACATTTTCTTCATTTTACAATGATGGAGTTTCTTTGTCACCTCTCCACTAGTCTAGTTGAACACAAGTATTCTCACTTTCTTCATCCCACCAATACACATGATGTATGGATTGACCAATATCTTTCTTATCATTTAACAATTTCTCCAACGCATCTTGATTCTCAACCTCTACCAAAAAATGTAGATCCTCTTTCTTTGAAGGATCTGGTTTCAAGCCTTGCTTCTGCTGCAAATACTTCATATCATAGCTAGAAGCTATTTGTCTTTTATCAAATTCCAACATGCCAAGCTCATATCTTCAATAACTTACTTAGCTTCTTCAATCAACATTACTCTCACTCAAACTTTAATCTCTCGCACCACTTGATTGAAAACCACCACATCTTTGATACCAATTATTAAAACAATAAAATGAGCAACAATAAAAGAATTCAAAACAAAAGTAGAGATTCAAAGACAAAATACAAGACATAAATTTATTGTGGTTCACCCAAACAGGTTAAATCCATTTTTCAAATAGGATAATATTATTATTAATTATTTTCATATACAAATAAGATGCATACAATTCAATAACAACATGCTTTTATAAACAAACATAAAAACATTATCTGAAATGTGGAGGATCACACATTATTGGAGGGGAAAAAGGAATGTAGAGTTGCACATTAACAATTATTCTAACTACCCATAATAAAGCATGTGAGACTGCAGATTTGATAATAGTACAAGGATATTCCTTCAAATATTTAACCAAATTCATTCGAATAGTTACGAATTGTGTTTTAGTTCCAGCGTTGCATGAGTTTCCATCATCTTAAGAAATATCAAATGCTCGTTCTCTTTGAAAAATATTAGTTACAGATTGTTTGTTTCAACTTTTGAACAATTTATTGTATCCTTCAATTTTAAAGATCATAGTAATATTCATTCATCCCTCTTTTAACAATTATGCCTAGAAACTTCTGATGAAGTCTCTTGTGCCTTCTACAACGCCTCTTGCGAAGCATCCCGCTTCTATAGTCGCGTCTGCCACTCTTTCTCCGCCCTCCATAGTTGTGGAACCTTGTGTGGGAGCTACTTCTCCTGCGATTGTTGTTTCTTGTGCTTCTACAGAAGAGGCTACCACTGCCGCTATAGCTGAGGCTTTTAGGGTTCCTCTGGCTGCGGCCAAGTCTGTTACAGTTGCATCAGATGGTGCCATTGCGGCTAGGGTTGTTGTTGGTGTTAGAATAGTCCCAAAGGATAAATAAAAGGGGGGGTGAATCAGTTATCAATAAATTTAATTCTTTAAATTTAGAATACAACAAAGTAAATGCTTAATCAGATAACACAGTACACAACACACAATTTGATTACAGGGAAATCAAATGGTAAAAACCCCGGTGGGAATTAGCACCCACAATGAACTATAGTTTTTTATAGTAATCCTTTTTAGAAGATATCTCAACCCTGTTAGGAGTTGTAATTTACAATGCAATAAGTATAGTGACCTGGTTAAGGGTCGGACCCTGTTAGCAGTCTTTTACAAATAACCCAGTTAGGGGTGGTGGACTCACTGTCCAAAAACTCACTGCTTGATAGTGAAAGCTACAACCTTCTGTATAATAGATATGCACTATATCTGATGATGAACTATAGAGTAGACCTACTATCTTGATCAGTTCTAGTTTATTACAATCTTTCACTTCTTCTTCACATAGACTCTTGATGAGTGAACCAACTCAGATAATCTTCTCTGTACATCTTTTTTCTCTTTTCGTATCATTCACACTTAGCATGTCACATTTGACTTGCTATAAGTATCTTCCTCAAAGTATGAGATCATGGGACCTGTAAGAAAACTCTTCATAACATCCTTTTCAGCTCTACTAAGCATGCAAGCATAGTTAAAACTGCACAAGTATAAACTAAATAGACGTGACGCTTCACTAAGTCGGCCTCACCAAATTAACTCTAACTTTGAAATCTTCTTGAAACATGTTTGGTGCCTTTAGATTAATATCATCAACTCATAAATAATCATGAATATACACACACATATACTAAAGATAGGGGAAACTCAAGAAACACATGATATATGTCAGCTCTAAACAGTTACACTTCCAGAACTGTAACTGCCAATAATAGAATTACATAACTTGACTGAAAAATCATATCTGGATCTACGTGTATGAACATAACATAAAAAACATGTCAATAACATGTATTTATCCACGCAAGTCTTCATATCATCATTATAATAAGTACATACAAAATTAATACTATGTATTATATGTTGTCATCAATGACAAACATACAATCAACTGCTCAGAATCAAATCTCCAATAATCTCCCCCTTTGACATTGATGAAAACATATGATATAAAAAACATCCTCTATTCATGGTGTCCTCTTTCTTTTACAATCTTCTCAATATCCTCATCAAAGATTTCTCTAAACTACTGCAGTTCCTCTGAGTGTGTTTTTGTTCCATGTATATACTCCCCCAGAGTATATGCTCCCCCTTAGTACATACTCACCTTTATTATATACTCCCCCCTTGAAATCAATGGAAAAGGGTGCCATAGATCTTTAGGCATAGGTACTACTCTAGAAGTAGAGTAGTCAACCATTCATCAGTCACTTAATGACTGATGTTCTTGCTTCTTCTTCTAAAGAGACTCAGGAGAGGGAATTACTCCCAACTTCTCCCTGAGATACTCAAAAGTATCCTTTGATAAGGGCTTTGTGAAAATATTTTCCAACTATTCTTTGGTGCTCACATAGTCCAATTTAACTTCTTTGTCTGCAACCTTTTCTCTTAAGAAATGGTACTTGATCTCTATGTGTTTTTTCTTTGCGTGCATCACTGGGTTCTTAGACATGTTGATAGTGCTAGTATTATCACAATGAATAACAATAGGATAATCAAACTGAATGCCAAAGTCTTTAACTATCTACTTGATCCAAACCATGCTTGAGAAATTTAGTGTTGCTACAACATATTTAGCTTTTGCTATTGATTGAGAAATACAGTTCTTCTTCTTTCTTATCCAAGAAACCAACATGTCTCCAAGAAATATTTCTCCTCCTGAAGTGCTTTTCCTATCATCAATACAACCTTCCCAATCTGCATCTGTATACACATGAAGTTTTACATTCTATGATTTAGGATACCATAAACCATAGTCTATAGTTCCCTTTAGATATCTTAATATCCTCTTGATTACCATTAGGTGATTCTGTTTGGGTTCAGCTACAAATCTTCCAACAATGCCAACTACATTAGATATGTCAGGTCTAGATTGAGTTAAATAAATGAGTTTACCAATCATAGATTTATACAATGTTTTATCAACTGATGTGGAATCGTCATCTTTTGAAAGCTTGCTTCCTGTATCATGGGATTGCATACTGGCTTATAGTCTTCCATCTGGAAGGTCTTCAATATTTCTTTCACAAATTTTGACTGATTAATGAATATACCTTTATCTGTTTGTTTTACATTCAGTCCCAAAAAGTATTTTATAGGACCAATCATACTCATTTCAAATTCATTCTTCATTTCTTTTGCAAATGTTGTACTGAGCTTGTCATTACCTCCAAAGATAAT
>MU223258.1:280938-293944 GCA_018584345.1 Thuja plicata | reverse complement strand
CATCAGTTACACCTTCTTCAGCATGATAACATTCCTTCTTATATTTGGGTTTGTAATCAGATCTGAACTTCTTGACTCTTGTGGGACACTTAGATGCAAAGTGACCAATCTTGTTACATGAAAAACACTTGAATGGAAGCTGTCCTTCATATTTTCCTTTACCTTTATTTTCTCTTCTAGCAATCATAGCAATGAATTCATCTAGTTCTTCATCAACTTCTTCTTTCTTATTATGACTGGAGATGTGTAAGGATTTCTTACAATGGACTGAGGCTTTGAAAGATGTTTCACTTTTAGGTTTAGTCTTCAATCTTGATATCTCAAATGCAGAGATTTTTCTTATCAAAGTCTCTCTCTTGAAGTCTTGTGAAAATTGCATAGTTTCCTCTAGAATACTTATCTTGTTTTCATAGTCTGATGTTAAAGTAGTTAGCAACTTGTCCATTATGTCTTCTTCTGATATCTCTCCACCATTGTTTCTGACTCCAGAGACTGCTTCATTTATCCTCTGATTGTAAGCTCTAATGTTCTCTTCAGGTAACATCTCAAGACTGTTGTATTGTGTTTTCCATATCTTCCTGCATGCATTCTTTGCTTGAATATCTCCTTCAAACATATCTTCTAAATAATTCCATATGGTATATGCTCTGTCAATTTTCTTGATCTCAGAAAATTAACTGTCAGATAAGGCGCTAATTAGGGCTTCTTTAGTAATTGCATTATTGGTAAATATATCCTTTTTTCTGTTAGTAGCATCATCCTTTTCAAGGTCTTTCAGAGATGGAATTACAACCTCTTGTGTAGCAATTTCAAAGATCTCAAATCCAACACACTGTAGATGTGTTATCATTTTTTTTTCCAATCCAGATAATTTTCTCCATCGAACATAGGGCTTTCTTTTCTGAAGTAAGACATCTGATCTACCTTAAGCTGTTAGACTTCTTCTCCAAGGCACTTGGCTCTAATACCAATTGTTAGAATAGTCCCAAAGGATAATTGAGAGGGGGGGTGAATCAGTTATCAATAACTTTAATTCTTTAACTTTAGAATACAACAAAGTAAATGCTTAATCAGATAACATAGTACACCACACAATTTGATTACAGGGAAACCAAATGGTAAAAACCCCGATGCGAATTAGCACCCACAATGAACTATACTTGTTTATAGTAATCCCTGTTAGAAGATATCTCAACCCTGTTAGGATTTGTACTTTACAATGCAATAAGTATAGTGACCCAGTTAAGGGTCGGACCCTGTTAGGAGTCGTTTACAAATAACCCTATTAGGGGTGGTGGACTCACTGTCCAAAAGCTCACTGCTTGATGGTGAAGGCTACAACCTTCTATATAATAGATATGCACTATATCTGATGATGAACTATAGAGTAGACCTGTTTTCTTGATCAGCTCCAGTGTATTATAATCTTTCACTTCTTCTTCGCATAGACTCTTGATGAATGAACCAACTCTGATAATCTGCTATGTACATCTTTTTTCTCTTTTTGTATCATTCACACTTAGCATGTCACATTTGACTTGCTATAAGTATCTTCCTCAAAGTATGAGATCATGGGACCTATAAGAAAACTCTTCATAACATCCTTGTCAGCTCTACTAACCACGCAAGCATAATTAAAACCAAGCAAGTATAAATTGAATAGACACGATGCTTCACTAAGTCGGCCTCACCAAATTAACTCTAACTTTGCAATCTTCTTGAAACACGTTTGTCACCTTTAGATTAATATCATCAACTCATAACTAATCATGAATATACACATGCATATACTGAAGATAGGCACAACTCAAGAAATAGGTGATATATGTCGACCCTAAATAGTTACACTTCCAGAACTGTAACTGCCAATAATAGAATTACATAACCTGTCTGAAACACCATATCTGGATCTGCATGTATGAACATAACATAATAAACATGTCAACAACATGTATCTATCCATGGAAGTCTTCATATCATCATTTTGATAAGTACATACAGAATTACTACTATGTATTATATGTTGTCATCAATGACAAACATACAATCAACTACTCAGAATCAAATCTCCAACAGTTGGTGCTTCTAAGGTAGCCATTTTTAATGCTAGGGTTTCTAAGTCTAGAGGGGCTGATTAGAGTTCTATGGGGCCTGTTCCTTTTCCTGTGGCTGCCCCCATCACTCTTTCTTTGGGGGAGGATACGGTTGTGGAGATAGAAAATTCTTTGTCTACTCTCTCCAACCAGGTAGTTATTTGCAGATTTAGGGGTTTTTGGCCAAGCCTTCCAGAAATTCATGCTTGGATTTCCAAGAGCTGAGAACCCATTATATCTAGTATGGTTCATATCTTCTCTCTCACTAAGGACTTTTTTGTTGCTAAATTTGATGATATGGAGGATAGGAATCACATTCTTTGAAGCCATTTTTTTAGTTGGGATGATGGATTTGTGCTTATGGTTAAACCCTGGCATGAGGATTTGAAACCGTCTTCTGATACTTTCAACATGATGTCTCTCTGGGTGAGGCTTCGAAACCATACTCTTCATCTTTGGGTGGACTCTCTCTTGGAGGAGGTGGGTGAGGCTTTGGGAGATTTCCTGATGGTGGATGTTGAATCTACTGACATTCTACATTCTACCTATGCCTATATTTTGGTGGATATTGATGCCTCTAAGGGCTTACCTACGGAGATCAAGCTTGTCTCTCCTAAGGGAAGTTGGATTCAGTCTTTGGATTATGAAGGAATTCCCTTTAGATGCCAAAGATGTTTCCAAACTGGTCATATTGCTGCAAAATGTGGTTTGGGTAAAACCAAGCACCATGTTTCGTGGTGGAAAGGTGCCTCCTCTTAGCACTACACAGTTGAGAAGAACACCTCTTAGTAGAGTTTCTCTTAGGTAGTTTCTCCAAACTCTTCTGTCGTTCCCCCTTTGTCTAATGCGGGAAAGGTTTTTGCCTCTGGAAATGTGCGGGTTTTTGTTACTGGCTCTGATTCACGTATTGTTGAAGGCTCTTCAGAGGATGTCGTGGTTCAGACTGGTGATGCTGTCCTTTTGGGTGATGCTACTACTATCTCTGAATCATCTTTCCTATTTGCTGATGATGTGGGTTCTACTATCCTTGTTTCTCCAAGGGGGGAAAAAGGGTATGGTGGTATCGTTGTTCCTATCCTAGCTGTAGATGTTGGTTTGGTGAGCCCTGTCTCTCAGGCTTTTGTGGGCTCTTCCTCTTTGGATTGGCATAATGTAGATGAGAAGGTGGAGGAAGGATGGACAACAGTTAAAGGAAAGAAATTAAATTCTTCCACGCCTTCTTTTGATATGAACTTACGTTCACATAAGAGTGGGCATAAATGTAAATCTTGATTGCCCTTTTTTGTGGTTTGGTGGTCAGAATTCTATCTCTTTTTTGGGGGCATTTTTCATACCCTTTGGGTTGATAGGTGGTGATCCATAGTATTTTTTTTGTCCTCTTAACATTCTATCTTTCACTAATCTTGTAAAAGGTTTCGGGTCCTTTCAAAACTTATTTTTACTTAATCAAAACAATTATGCCTATATCATCTCCTATAATGTAAAGATTTTATGGTCAATAGTTGAGCATATTTAAAAAGAATTAAACATCACAAACAGAGAAAAAAATAAAACACAGAGATTACCTGATTCTCCAAATCGATAACAAAGAAAGCATAGTATCTCTATTATTGAACAGCGGGAAATGAAAGCTCTTCATCTTAGACAGATTACAATTAACAGTCCCTAATAAATATAGAAGCAATTTGTAAAATAGCCTAAATGAAGAAACATGGAATTTGTAGCTTCACATACCCAACGCATCACAGAAAAATATTGATGGGTATTTTTGAGATTAGCCATCTAAGGCATAAGAATCACGGGGGCCTACATACAACTAATGGCCTGAACTCCCATGAAAAACTAAAAGTTGTTACCGTATTTTTATAAAATATCTAAGAAGCTCCAAAAATGATGATGCAAAGTCATTCAAATAAATAAATAAATCTACACAAAGAAACCATCAAATGTATATATGTTTTAATCTTTCTAAAGCCAATCAACAAAGAGTTAAAGGGAAATCTAGAGAAAGAACAGATTGACAGAAATAGAAAATTAATTTTAAATGTCATTTTTCCTATATAGACGTTTATGATGCAGAATTCACAAACAAAAGACAGCTCTATTTTTCTCTTTTCGAGACGCACACAAAAGCAATAACTAGGATTTATATTCTAATAAACAAAAAAAACCGAAAGAGTAGCTTCCTAGAGAATTAAATGTGCACAATATATTACAAAATAAAAGGATTGGAAGGGAAATTTAAGGGCCCATTCCATTCGATGAATAGGCTAACCGTGAAGGATAGAGGGAGCAGATATAGAAAGAGAAATTAAATCTTATATTCATGAACACAAATACTACATCGGATTTGTTGCTCATTACAGGCCTTCTGAGCTTCAGCTCATTTAGTTAAACACCGCTACATTTTACTAAGTATTGTTTGAACTCCGCTCTTTCACAAACTTACAACCTTAATTTTGGTTAGAGCTCTGCGGAGATGGAGTCTTGAGAGAGTATAGAACAACACCAATTCATTCAATATATAAAAAATCATGCATCTTTGTATGAAAGAGAGCAGAATAAAATAGTATTTCCAAAAATACCACTATGTGAACTGAAGTCTGCAGATGGTATGATGGAAAAAATGGATAGGCTGGAGGAGTTCAACCAATTCTAGTCAAAATCTATCATAAAGTTTCTATTTAACACTATACATATCCTTGTGTATATGAAGGACGTGTAGCTTAATAATTGAGATTACAATCTTGAACAAGTCGTATCAGCAGTACAAGGGGCTTGCAGTAAATAAAGGATAGAGAGGATTGAATAGGGGAATGAACCTCTTCTATTAAATGTTACCCATCCAACAAGAGTTTTAAGAACAGAGAGATTACATAATATTTCAAGTGCCTTTTCCTAGACATATTTTCTTCAATTAAAATATATGCCTTGGAAAGCAAATAATAATGGAGTAACATAGCAACTGGGAATACGATTGCTTGAGATTTCTTTCTTTTCATTAAATCTAAAGTAAAAGATTGAAAAGGTTTAGTAGTGATAGAGGACTCCTATGCTTTTTTGATTGAATATGATAAGGAGGGGATTTGAGATGATTTACCTTATTGGGATGTGTAAGAAAATGATGGGAGGGCATGGGAATGCTTTGCTGTAAATGAAGAAGAAACTGAAAGATTGGCTCCATGAAATGTGGCATATGTTGGCACAAGTAATTCACAAGGAAGATTAGGAACTGGATCTTCTAGCTTCAACAACTTTACCACTTGCCTTATTTTTGGTCTTGCAACTAGATCTGGATGAGAGCACCACAACCCTATCATTGCCAATTGTTCCATTTCTGTCTTTTCAAACTCCCCATTTAACTTCTCATCTGCAACTTCCAAAACTTTTCCCTGACCATAAAGATATAAAGAATATAGAATCACTCTATATTCTGGAAATTACTCACACATAGAAATGCTCTGTATTCAGCAATTAATTAAAATTTCCAAAATAGGGCAGAGCATAAACATGAATAGAATTTGAGATGTGCAAGCTTTCTTCTTGCTTCTATTAATCTGAAAATTGACTTCTACAATTCAAGTAAACTTACAGCTACTGGGGCTGCATACAAAATACTTTGAGCTTCTCAAAGCTCTTACAAAATGTCTAGAGCAATCACTGCTCAACAAGACAATAAAATTACAACTGCTGTTATAAAACCAAGTCTCTGATAAAATAGAGCATTTACAAATTAAACTAATTTGCTGCTGCTTACAAGTCTATTGAAAGAATAAAGATATTCTTTGCTTTATAATGAAATTGTTGTCCAAAGAAAATATCAAAAGTCTAAAAAAGAAATCAGATTTCTCCAAAATTTGATTTGAACTCATTTCAAAAAAGTCCACACAAAATCTGATATTCTTTGAGCAATTAAAACAGAGGAGATTTTCAACTTCTGAAAAGTCAAAGAAAGAGGCTCAAGCAATCATATTTTATTATAAAAATCCAACACTCCCCCATTGTCTTGAGCCGACAAAACACGATCATGCTTGATCCAAATGAAATACACCTAGATTTTTCCTTAAGCGCTCAAAACTTGCAATGCCCAATGGCTTGGTGAAAATGTCTGCTAGCTACTGCTCCGACCTACAAAACTCTATTTTTATTTCACCATTCTCAACTAATTCTCTAATAAAATGATACATGATTTCAATGTGCTTGCTTCTTCCATGATACACTAGATTCTTCGACAAATCTATTGAAGAAATATTGTCACAAAATATTATGGTTCCATCCTCTTTTTCTTCCTTCAATTCTGCCAAGATCCTTGTTAGCCAAATAGCTTGACATGCTGCTGCATTTGCTACTATATATTCAACCTCTGTTGTAGATTGAGAAACTATAGGTTGCTTATTAGAAGCCCATGAGATTACACCTAAACCCATGTGAAAGACATATCTAGAAATGCTCTTTCGATCATCCAAACTCCCTGCCCAATCACTATCTGTGTAACCAATCAATCCAGAATCATTTGCTGTAGTATACAAAATACCATATCCCTTGGTGCCATTCACATACCTTAGGATTCTTTTTCCCGCTTTCCAATGGGATTCCTTTGGAGTTTCCATAAATCTGGAAATCAAACTTACTACATGCATAATGTCTGACCTAGTTGCAGTCAAATACATCAAACTTCCAACCAAGCTTTTAAACAAAGTCACATTCACATTGCTACTACAATAATTCTTGCTTAGTTTTAGACCTACCGTAGTTGGTGTTGGGGTAGCCTTGCTATTCTACATTTTAAATCTCTCCAAGATTTGATTTGCATATATTTCTTGAGAGATAAAAATTCCATCATGCATTTGTTTTACTTCTATGCCTAGAAAATATCTCAAGAGACCTAAGTCTGACATTTCAAACTCTCTTTTCATGGCCTCTTTAAAATCAACAATGAGGAAATCATTATCCCCAGTGAAGATTAAATCATCAACATACAAGACAACAATTAAAATATTACCATTTTATGCCTTGATGTAGAGAGTGGGCTCACCATCGCTTTTGCAAAAGCCATTGCTCATCAAATATGAGTCAATTCTGTTATACCATGCCCGTGGAGCTTGCTTAAGCCCATAAAGAGCTTTTTTCAGCCTATACATTTTACCTTCATGACCCGAAACTTCATAACCAAGTGGCTGCTCCATATAAACCTCTTCTTTCAATACTCCATTCAAGAAGGCGGATTTCACATCCATTTGATATACCTTCCATTTGTGCTGGGCTGCAATTTCTATGACAGCACACACATTTTTCATTCTAGCAACAGGGGTGTAGGTTTCATCATAGTCTCTACCAAACTGCTGTTTATACCCCTTGACCACCAATCGAGTCTTATGCCTATCTATTTTTCCTTCAGCATTGCTCTTGGTCTTGTAGACCCACTTAACTCCAATAACTTTATTGTTAGGAGGTAAATTAGTGAGCTCCCAAGTTTCATTTCTTTGAATTGCATCTATTTCCTCATCCATGGCCTTACACCATTTTTGTTATTTTTCAATATCCTCAAAATAAATTGGATCACTATGAGAAAATAATGCAAAGTTGATATTTTTATTAAATTCATTTTCATACCTTTCATCCTGGTAAATCTCCCTTAGACTCTTGGTCTTTCGTGGCACTAGGGAGGCGAGAGTGGGATCACTACTCTCTGTATTGTTGTTGCTAGTCTCTGCTGGGCCAATTTGCTGCCTTCTAGAGCCTTCTATATCTATTGTTATATTTTATTGTTGTTCATTAACATCATCATCTTCAGCAATAATAGGCACTTTACTTGAAGTACTTGATGATGTGTCCACTGAGCCATCCCATGACTCATTCTCAATGAACTTCATGTCTCTTAAAATGATGATCTTTTTGGTGACCGGGTTATACAATCTGTATGCCTTTGAATCAAGACAGTATCCTACAAAGATATACTTCACACCCTTGTCATCCAAATTTTTCCTTTTCTCCTTTGGCACGTGTGCATATGCTACACACCCAAACACTCTAAAGTGTTCAACCGTCCATCTATGCTTTGCCCATGCTTCCAATGGAATCTTGTCACAAACTGCCATTTTAGGACTTCTAATTATTAAATAAATAGTTGTTGCTACAGCCTCTCCCCAATATTCAATTGGGAGTCCTTTTGCTTCCATCATACTTCTTTCCATCTCAACGATGGTCCTATTATTTCTTTCAGCCACTCCATTTTGCTGCAGAGTATAACTGGCTATTAGCTCCTTCTTTATGCCATTCTGTTTGCAAAATTTTACAAAAATATTAGAGGTATATTCCCCCCCTCTATTTGACCTTAGGAATTTTAAATTGTGTCCACTTTATTTTTTAGCCTGGGCTTTAAATTCTAAAAACTTATCAAAAGCTTCAGATTTATTTTGTATAAAATACACCCATGTTCTACGGCTGAAATCATCTATGAAGGTCATAAAATAAGTACTCCCTCCAGTGGAAGTGATTTTCATAGGGCCAACTAAATTAGTATGCACCAACTCAAATCGTGCTCTTTCCCTTCTAGAGTTTCCAAAATTAAAGGGCAGCCTATGTTGCTTACCCAAAATGCAAGCTTCACACTTGCTACTGAACTCTTTAATACATGGCAAATCATCTACCATTCTTTTCTTGGACAATAAACTTAAACCAATAAAGCCAAGATGTTCATACCTTAAATGCCATAGTTTGGATGGGTCTTCAATCATGCTCTTGAAGGCTGATTGTTGTACTGCTATACATGCTTTCTTGAGAGATGTAGTTGCTGAAATTGAAGAGAAACACATTTCTATCTTCAATGGAAACATTCGATTCTTTGTCATTTGGACTGCTGCAATTATTTTCTTACTCCCATTCTTATCATAAATGACACATTGGTCATTCTCCAACAAAAATTTATATCCATTTTGAATGAGCTGTCCAACACTCATCAAATTGTGCTTTATCCCTGGGGAAAAATAAACATTCTAAATTTCTTGTTTCTCACCTTGCTTGGTGCGGATCATAATAGATCCTTTGCCCACAACTGGAACAATTCCATTGTTCCTCATTCTAATTTTTGATTTTATTGATTTATCAATAAAAGAAAAAAGACTTTCCTTACCACTCATGTGGTTGCTACAACTGTTGTCCAAATACCAAACTTCAGGGCTGCCTTCTTCACCAATATTGCACATGATGAAAGCTGTGGGATTAATTTCATTACCCACTTTCACATCAGCAACATTAGCACTCTGCTTTGACTGATCACCTTTCTTTTTCTAGCAATCACTTGCATAATGCCCAAATTTATGACAGTAATAACACTCAACATTGCTCTTGTTCGAGTTACTATTCTTCTTGCCTCCTTTAGAATTATTCTGAGAGTTGCTAGCTCCCTCATTTGTGGCTATTCGTTCTGAGCTTTCTCCTCCAACATTTTGTTGTCTGGAGTTGCCACGACCTCTTCCTCTTGAGCCTCTTCCAGATTTGTTTCTTCCTCTCCCCTGCCTCTTGCATTGGATTGAGCTCTGAAAGCTTGCTCTTGAGAAGAATTTGTTGATCGATTAATTCGATGCTCATAGGTTTGGAAAGAACTCATCAACTCATCAATAGTCAATGTTGAGAGATCCTTTTCCTCTTCAATGGCAATAACTAGAGTATCAAATTTTGAGGGAAGACTTCTCAAAATTTTCTCTACTATTCTTTGCTCCTCCATGGTTTCTCCATTGGTTCTCAACTAGTTTATCAAACCAGAGAGTCTTGAGATGAAATCTGAAATGGACTCATTTCCCTTCATGAGAAAAGTCTCAAATTCCCTTCGAAGCATTTGGAGCTTCACCACACAAAAATTTTCAGTCCCTTTAAAACTTGTATGAAGGATATCCCAAGCTTCTTTGGAATAATCAGCTGTTGCTATTCTAGGAAAGATTGCCTCTATCAAGGCAGTTTCAATCAAGCTCAAAGCTTTTGCATCTTTCCTCCTTGACTCCTTCAACTAAGTCTTTTGATTATTTGTGAGGGAAACAAATAGAGCTGGGTCTGTTATATCCACAAAGCCATTGACCACAAGCTCCCACAAATCATTTGCAACCATTACGGTCTTCATCTTCTTTTCCCAAACATCATAATTTTGTCCATTAAAGGATGGTGGCTGATACCAGCTCTTTCCTACATCTCCAGCCATGTCTCCTGTGCAAGATAAACAAATACCCAGAAAAAATAAATGCCAAAAATCACAAGGATTGAGGGCCAATCAGCTCTGATACCATGTAAAGAATATAGAATCACTCTATATTCTAGAAATTACTCACACATAGGAATGCTCTATATTCAACAATTAATTAAAATCCCCAAAACAGGGCAGAGCATAAACATGAACATAATTTGAGATGTGCAAGCTTTCTTCTTGCTTCTATTAATCTGAAAATTGACTTCTACAATTCAAGTAAACTTACAGCTACTGGGGCTGCATACAAAATACTTTGAGCTTCTCAAAGCTCTTACAAAATGTCTGGAGCAATCACTGCTCAACAAGACAATAAAATTACAACTACTGTTGTTAAACCAAGTCTATGATAAAACAAAGCATTTAAAAATTAAACTAATTTGCTACTGCTTACAAGTCTATTGAAAGAATAAAGATATTCTTTTCTTTATAATGAAATTGTTGTCCAAAGAAAATATCAGAAGTCTAAAGAAGAAATCAGATTTCTCCAAAATCTGATTTGAACTCGTCTCAAAAAAGTCCACTCAAAATCTGATATTCTTTGAACAATTAAAACTGAAGAGATTTTCAACTTTCAAAAAGTCAAAGAAAGAGGCTCAAGTAATAAAATTTTATTATAAAAATCCAACAAAAGATCCCATACCCACTCTAACTCATATTGTGCTCTTGCAATCTTGCATCTACCGCTCTCCTTCCTATGGCTATTTCCAAGGCCATGGCACCGAAGCTGTAAACATCTGACACAGGGCTTGTTCTTCCTGTCATCACACACTCAAGAGCTAGGTAACCTAGGGTTCCAGCTGCCATTGTGGTTTGTGACAAATGATTGTGCTCCAACATCCGGGCCAAACCAAAGTCCCCAAGTTTTGCATTGAAATCACAGTGGAGCATCACATTGCTGGATTTTACATCCCTATGTACAATACAATGAGCCCATTCCTCGTGAAGATACAACAGCCCACAGGCTATTTCCAAAGCTATTCGATACCTGCGACTCCATTGCAATGGAGAAAAATCTCCTTTGGTGAAAAGATGTTTGTCTAGGCTCCCATTCGGCATGTACTCGTAAACCAAAAGCAATTCACCTTTATCATGACACCATCCCAAAAGCTGAACAAGGTTTCGATGTCTTACTCGACTAACAATACTTATTTCAGAGATGAATTCTTTCAACCCCTATCTCGACCCTTCTGAGATGCGCTTGATAGCCACCACTTCGTTTTCTTCTCCTACACTGCCTTTTTACACACCTCCAAATCCTGCCTGCCCTAGCTTCAGAGTTTCATTGAAAATATTTGTTCCGAGCCTGAGATCCTCTAGCTTATATCTACATGGACCCTGGTCTACAAGCATGCTAATCTCTATTTCATCGTCTTCACATCTTTGTCCATTATTTCTTCCTAATCTCCTCTTCTTTCCAACGAAAAACAAGCTCCACGTCATAACTATTGCTGCCAAACAACAGAAGACTCCTACAACAATCGTAACAATTATTACTTTGGTTGAAGACTTCCTAGTTTTGGTCACGGTATTGAAGCTCCACGAAAGGATTGTGTGGGTTTGACTAGAATTTTCAGCAGAACCAGAAATCCCTACTACAAGATTATCTGGAAGATATTTAGAGCAATCAAAAGAGTGTTCAAGAACTAGATCTCTCTGGGATATAGAGCTGTTGGAAGCGTTTGAGAGGAATATTTTCATGTACTTCTTTATGTTGTTGTACTCTACTCATGCATTCCACAAAGTACCATTTTTTAACGGTTTATTCAAGTTGGTTTGATTGTAAGCCTCAGAAGGAAGATAGCCAGCAACAATGGTGAAGATAACGCTCCCATAGTTGTTAGAATAAAATCCAACACCTATCGTGTTGGGTGGAAGCTCAGATCCATTTCCGGGAAGGCCCATAGCTCCTCCCTCTGAGTGAGCAAGTATCGTGGTTTCTTTAGATGTCATGAAGAAAGCGATTCCACCTCCTCCTTCATCATCAGTGCTCCGGTTGTAATATCTCATTACAAACCGGATATCTGTGGTGAAGCTGGCAAGAGAAGAGAGCGGAATGGTATGATTGTAAACAACTCTTCCTGTAGTTTTTTTCTTCAATTTGTAGTGAGAATTTGTATTGTTTGTCAGAAGGACTTTACGCCCAGATATTATGGCGTCATGTAGGCAGAGAATATCGATTGTATTGCATCTTGTGAATTGAGGAAAGCTGAAGCTCACGCCTGCGGAGTGAGCTATAAAAATGGGAATAGATGGAGTATTCATTGTGCAGAGCATACAAATAACACCAACTAATTGGGAAAAGTAAGACGTAGCCATCTAACCAGATTTATGAGAAATGATCAGAGTTGAGGTTTCAATAAGAAAACAAAAAGTGAGGGAAAAATGAGGTTGCCAGTGAACACGTATACAAAGATAAATAATAAGAACACAACTATGGTGAAAGGTGCATTTCCCATATACAACTGAATTACTAAAACCACTCTCATCAAAAGCTAAAAACCAAGAAAACAACATGCCGATCTTTAGGAATTTTGGAAAAACGCTCTGCTAGGGTTTTCATGTGTACGGCTTTCTGTCTGTGTTTCCGCTCTGAGCCTTCCATCTGTCATACCGCATTTACTGCGGGATCTCATTAGGGTTAGCCTTTAGTATGGCTCCGGCCAACTTCGGCCCA
>MU223258.1:204863-259097 GCA_018584345.1 Thuja plicata | reverse complement strand
TAATTATAAAGAAAACCCCTCTTTTAATTAAATAAATAAAAATCCCCACTTAAAGCACTTTATTTGTTGAAAAAGGCAATAAATTAAATAAAAATCCCTTTTTCTTCACATCTTCCTAAGTGGTGGGATTTTTGCCTATTAATCATAGCCTTTGATTTTCACCTCTTAATCTCAACCATTCACTTTCCTTTATAAGGAGCTCTCTCCTTCTCATTCTAGAATATATAGAATTTTTAGGTATTGTTATGCTGCAGGTTTGGAGAGAAATTTTGGAGGAGCATTTGAGCACTCAAGCTTTTTATATTGCAACTTCTCTCTTCTTGTCTTCTTCTTCTTGCATCCATGGCTACTCATGTAGATTAGATTCATGTTTACTTTCATAGATTAAACTTGCATTTGTATTTCCTTTCATAGATTAATCATGCATTGTTATTATTTAGTTTAATTTCCTTTTATGCATTGCAATCATATAGAGTAGATCTCATTTTCATGCATTTGAATCTCTCATTTCATGGTGTACTTGCATAAGCACTAACTAGGTCAATCTGAGGGCCTCCATTTTACACCTTTGCACTCCATGTCTAGAGTGCTATGAGTCGATATTTGAGGCCTCATTCTTGAGAAACCTTGGATGGAATGACCCATAGAAGTGTGTCAACATTTTAGCACACACCAACAAGTTATTTTATTGCCACCATCGTACATATTTCACCAATTTCTTATCACATGGCATAACCTTTTTGTAATGTCATAAATTTGAATCCTTGTGTAATTTACCATTACACCATGTCCCTACCTTAGCAAAAGCACAAAATTCCACATTATCCTCTACATCCCTCCAGTTTTCCTTGTCAATCATCTACTTATATTCTTGCCTACACAACCTATTTGGCCTAGGTTACATGCCCACCATTGAGATATCTATGTGATATGCACTAGTTTTGTGAATTTATAGACATGTTGTGATTTGATGAGGTATTACAATAGCCATCCTTGTAGTGTTATTCCTCATACTATCGCGCAACAATGTCAATATTCAAATCCTCGCTATTATATCTCACTTTTTAAACTTTATTTTTTCTCTCTCTAGCTTTGTAAACGCTTCTTGGACATTGCCTTCACATTATTTCATTCTCTCTTCATATTGACATCATTTATGTGCCCTCCTTAGCTATTTTATTATATTGGGACAAATTATATTGATCTAAATTATGAAATTAGATTAAAATACCTGGTGTGATACCTGCGGTATTGTAAAGTTCAATGTAAAAAAAACCACGAAGATTAACAACAAAATTGCAAGCTAAAAAGTGACCCATTCTATTCAAAATTGGAGTTTATACAAATCTGATGGATCCAAAGGGTTACTAGAAACCCTTGGAAATAAAATGAAGATTCCGTATAATGTTTATTACAAATAAACTATTAAAAAATTATATATATATATATGCCCACATGGAGAAGGCATAACTTTTTAGTCCTAGCTCTGAATTATGAACCGTTTACTCTTTTAGAGATATCTTCAATAAATATTAAACTTAAATGATGAGGCCAAATAAAGGTGGGTCCTTCCTAAGGCGTTGAGGCCCCAAAGCTCCCCAATGGCCTTCAAATTTATAGTTTACTAAAACATAGAAAACACCAAAAAAATAGATTTTGACATTTTCCCAATTCCATCTTGGACTATGCTCTAATCATATACCCTATTGGCCTTGTTCTCATCATCACTTGTGATGCATTATAGGATGAGGAAACCTCAAGGAGATCATTCCAATCCTTATAGCCAATAAAACACAATGGAAACAATAATCCAAGATTGATAGAAATGAGAGATCAACCTTCTATTATTATCAGAAAGTCATTTACAATAGATCTACCACATGCAGTATCACATGCCAAGAATATAGGCCTGATTATGATCAAAAAACCCTTATAGACCCTAGCCAAATAATTTTATGAAGATCACCTACCCCATAGGAACAATTCCATAAGCTTATAAAGTAATCACAACACCATGTCAGCCTAGGAAAGATCACTTTTCCCATTAATTGAGAAAATGTGTTACAACAAATAGGTCGGGACCCAAATCATCACGTTCAACCTCTAATGTAATGAATAAGAGATTTGATCATACAATAAAGTTGTCTTTAAACATAACAATGAGCTGGCATGATCAAGTACAAATTTTCCCATCAAAAGATTGGAAAATGATTAGAAAACACAATGAATGACTAGGAAAATAAAGAATAGGATAGTCAAGCAAAGAATCTAAAAAATCTCACGTGCGATGAAAACTAATGATATGAAATCATATGATAAGGTCCAACAGAAAGCCACAAAGATACTATAGCAACCGTAACACAAAAGAACAACCACATATCAACCGCTAATAGAAACACTAGACTGATCAAAGAAGAAAACAATTTTTGTGTTTGATGTAAGATTGTTAAGATCCCAAGATGCTCCTACATCAAACACCTGGGGTATTTAAAAAATTGAGCCTCTCACTTTTATGGGGTAAAAGGAAAACCAAAGTGGTCAACCTCAGCTTGAGAAATCCATGAAAAATCCTCCACTGGTCTGTCCTTCCAGTTGAAAAGATGTTCCATCTACTGCTTACCTCTTTTACTTCGACCAACTCTGTTGTCCAAAATATTCTCTATTTGATTCATTTTCTTCTTAGGATACTGTTGTCCAACATCTCATCATTCATTGCTACTACAATTTCATTCATGTAATACTCATATAAATCTGCAACATTGAAGACTAGTGATATATCCATGTCCTTTCGTAGTTCCACTTCATATGCATTCCCTGAATCAAATTTCCTCAAGATTTTACAAGGAGAAATCTTCCTCATCCTCAACTTGTTATAAGTACCAACAAGAAATCTACCCTACTGCAAGTATATCATAACTTCATCTTCTATTTTAAATTCCTTATGTTTTCTCTTCATATCATCTCTTCTCTTATAAACTTGATTCATTTCTTCCAAATGATGTCTCAATCCTTTATGTAACAATCTCATAACCTCAATAAATTTCTCTCCTTCAACACTTTTCTTAACATCATGAATGATATCCCTTAATTTTTCTACTCCTTTAGGACTAAACCTAGTGACCACTTCATATGATGTCTTCCTTGTACTCCTATTTACTAAATTTTTATACGCAAAATTTTCATGTGGAAAAACTAAATCTCAATTTCTAGGCTTATGTCCAACTAAAAATTTCAACAAGTTCCCTAAACTCTTGTTCACAACCTTGGTATGTCCATAAATTTGTTGATGAAAAGTAGAACTAAACTTCAAATCAACTTTTATGTTCTTCCAAAGTATCCTCCAAAAATAACCAACAAACCTACTATCCCTTTCTGAAACAATTCTCTTAGGTAATCCATGTAATTTCACAATCTTCTTGAAGAATAATTTAGCTACATGCATTGCATCTGTAGTCTTCCTACAAAGACTTAAATGTGACATCTTAGAAAATATTTCTACTACCACAAAGATTGAATCATATCATCTTTGTGTTCTAGGAAAACCAAGTACAAAATACATACTAAGATCCTCCCAAGGTTTGACCGATATTGTAAAAGGTGTATACAACCTCATATTCTGACTACTACCTTTTTCAACTTGACATATGTTACATCTCTATACAGAATTACTCACATCCTTCTTAAATTGTGGCCAAAAAAATTCTCACTTACCGAATCTACTATCTTATCAATGCCAAAATTTCCTGCTAAACCTCCACTTCATTTTTCCTTACTCAAATTATCTCTCATGGAGCTCCTACGTATACATAATTGACTACCTTTGAATCAAAATTCATCCTGAATAAAATAATCCAACCACTTACATTTTTTGGAAACAATAGGTTCCTTAGAAGCCTTGCAAGGTTCACTGAAGTCTAGATCTTTATCATACAAGACCTTCAATTCATACAATCTCAATACTGCAATTTTCATTACAATCAAAAAATTCCTTCTCCTACTCAAAGCATCAACAACTTTATTTAACACACCATTCTTATGTTTTCAACACAAATGTATAACTTTGCATTAATTCTACCCATCTAATATGTCTCTGATTCAAATTACCTTGGCTGCTCAAATACTTCTTTACCTTGGCTGCTCAAATACTTCTATGCTTGATGATCAGTATATAGTACAAACTCCCTAGGTAATAAATAATATCTCCACTTCTTTAAAGCTTGAATTATAGCATATAAATCTTGATCTTATACTGAATACCTTCTTTTAGAATCATTCAAATTATCACTAAAATAAGCAACATGTCCTCCTTCTTGAGTCAAGATAACTCCAATTGCATTTCCACTAGCATCACAGTCTACTTGAAATACCTTATTTAAATCAGGTAAAGCTAACACCGGTGTTTCTATCACCTTCTACTTCAACAATGAAAAAATCATTTGTGCTCCATGTGTCAATTTGAACTCCTTTCTATCTCCTCTCATAGTTTCCATCAGCACTCCACAGATTGAACTAAATTTCCTAATGAACTTCCAATAGAAGCTAATCAACACATCAAATGACCTTACCTCTCCAACATTCCCCGGTGTAGGGCACTAGACAATGACTTTCAATTTCTTAGGATCTATCTTCATTCCTTTATAAAATATTACAAATCCCAAGTATACAAACTCCTCGTTCACAAAATTACACTTCTTGATGTTTATCAGCAACTTATCTTCCCCTAACCTATGAAATACTTGTTTAAAATGCATCAAATGTTCCTCTTTTCTCCTACTAAAAATCAAGATATCATCCAAATAAAAAATGAAAAACTTGTTGGCAAGTTGACTTCCAGGGAGTATATGGCTTATTTTGTGTGGTCATTATGGAAAGAAATTCATATGAAGTTTTGACTGTCTAAGTGTAGAAGACATAACAGAATAGTGACTTATAGTTGATCAGGGCGTCAACACACGTGCGTACAACCACATCAAGATATACGCATTCATACTTAAGCTCTATAGTATTTTATTATGCTTACCCTATACACGCATGGTATGGAATGGTAGTACAGACAAGTTATAGAAAGAACAAGTACACTAGCAGTTCAGAATATAGAGTATGAAGCCAACTTCATGATTTTGGTTAGTGTATAATATTTTGTTATGTAAAGGCTATGTTCCTATTGTAATAATTTTTTAATCATGTATTAAACATTGTTGTAAACACTCTTAATAAAAAAAATTGGAAGCGTTGTGAATATTTTTTTTGGGCCGACTAAGGTCTTGTTTATAGTCGCATCTATTCAGGCATAAAGATATATATATGCAATGTAAAGATATATTGAAAGTGTCATTGAAATAGTTAGAGAAGATGTATAGCAGAGGAGTATGAATATATCAACATGATATAGAGCCCTTAAAGAAGTTAAGAGCATAAGCTCGCAACTGGAACTGATTAGACATCTGTGTCACATACAAAAGTTCACTTTTGGATATAGTGCATATCTATTCTCAGGAGGTTGTAGCCTTCTTTCTCTTTGAGAAGTGAGCTCTTGGATAGTGAGTCCTCACCCCTAACAGGGTTGTTTATAAAATACTCCTAACAGGGTTAGACCCTTAACCAGGTCATTGTACTTACATTGTAAAGACTGCTCCTAACAAGGCAAAGGAACTCTAACAGGTTCATTATACTAGTGCAATATTTGTGGGTACTAATTACCATTGGGGTTTTCCTCTAATCAAGGTTTCCCCGTAATCATATCTTGTGTTATGTGATCTTACATTAAGCTTCAAGTGTTATATGATTAATTTATATTTAAAGTTGCTGAAATTGAATAAATAGCTAAACACTGATTCACCCCCCCCCCCCTCTCAGTGTTTCCAACAATTGGTATCAGAGCCTAGTCCTCAGAGAGAAAAGTTTAACCACTTGAGGAGATCATGGATTCAGAAGAAGTCAAACATCTGAAAAGGAATCTTGAAGTAGCCCTTGAAGATCTAGACAGATCTAAGAAATAAAATGAAGAACTTAAACAAAAATTTGATGGCTCACAAATGCTTATCAAGAAACTAAGGAAAGAATTAAAAGATTTCTCCACCAATGATTTGAAACTAAATGAAGAGAACATGTCTCTGAAAGATAAGATAGAAGAATTGAATGATTAGTTAACTGATAGCTTAACAACTATTGAAGAGAATAAAAAAGAAAACAAATAGTTGGATGAAGAACTCATGCAAGCCAATATGAAAATATTGGAATTGGAAAATATCAAGAACAAAATTGAATCTGAATTATTAGGAGCAAAAGACAAGATTGATAAACTACACACAAGTTCTGATCTGATTCAATCATAGCTCTATGAAAAAAAGCTAAAAGGTGACACCACTGGTATGGGATACAATTTAGCTCAAATTGAGATCAACTCATTACAAGAAAGAAAGAAAGCTCTAACAGAATCTTTAGAAGAAAAGAAAACTGAAAATCCTGAAGAGACTAAAGCAGAGTCACCAAAAGATAAGCACAAGGCAGTCAACCATACTTACTATGCTTGTAACAAGCATGGACACTTGGAAATAGATTGTAAGAATGTAATACCCTTTAATGGTTACTGTTAATCTTGTAATAAGTTTGGTCATAGGGATATTCATTGCAAAACAAATCAAAGAAATCAACCACAACTGAACCAAAGGAATCAAACTCAATTCAATTAGAGAAATCAACCTCAAAGAAACTTGTAGAAAATTACATGTCAGATATGTAACTTCAATGGACACACAGCCAAGCAATGAAGCATGATGAATAACAACACCAGACCTCCTATCATCTGTCACTCATGTGGAAAAGATGGACATATCTCAAGGTTTTGTAGATCAAGAACAAAATGACAAAAGAATCCCAAGAAGTCTTTGTTTGAAGAATTAGGATAATTCAAGTTTGTGGAAGCCAAAGCTAACTCAGATAAAATATGGGTTGAATTAAAGAAGGATAATGAAGAGAACAAGCTAGTAGATGCATCCTCAGTGGACACACCTTCTACTTCTGAATAGTTGACCCTCATGGTAATAGGGGGACCTATTCTATCTCTGAACTCCTGCATGGCTGGTATACTCACCTCTGAGTATGTGCCTATGGATTCATGCATGTAATCATGAATTAAGGTTGTATGCATTCACGCATTGCCTTTACTTCATTCAGAACAAAGTTTGAAATTATCTCTGTAAACTGCTTTATGACAACGAGCATTAAATACAATTGATCTTTATATAAATTGGCAAAAGATCTTTAAAACCTCACTTCGCATTTGAAATTGAAGAATTTAGAAATAAGATAGGCATAGAGCATCAAATCACTACAACTTGAAGGATTAGTTGGTTTGTGAATGGATTACATTTGGATCAGAACCCTAGCAGTCACGTCATTTCAGAATCATCATGAAACCCTACTTAACCTAGTTACAAGTAAGTATGGCAACCCCTGTTATATTTGACATTTTTGAAAGAAAGAGATTTGTTTTCAAGAAGCATCCATTCAAGTCCATACTAGATGATGTCGAGGGAGAATTCTCTAGGACTTCACTCAGAGTCACACATGTAGAAGACATACGCACATATGTTTATTGCAAGAAATAAATAGTTGGAGATAACAACATTGCATCTCTCATGGGTTCTATGATGAAACTAGATTATACATTCAAGGATGAATACGCGCATCTCACTGATAACCCTATCTTTGAGTATTCCAATGTGCACAAGCTCTATAAGCCAGAATGGGTGAAGATATTATTGAGCAGGATACGTGATGATCTATACTAGATAGGTGAGATTCTTGTCCACATCACTACAGATCTAATTCATGAGATGAATGGACTCCCTAAGACTGGACCAGTTCTTCCAACTGGTAAAGATGTTAAGAAACAAGTTGAGCAAGCATGCTTATCCAGGAGTGATAGGCATGGTATGACAGTTGATCCCATCAAGGAAGATGACATAAATCTAGTTACCATGATACTAGGTTATAAATTTCAGAACGCAAGCAGACTAAATAGTGTATCTATAGTTACTATCTTAGCAGCAATAAAAATGGTGAATGACAACACTCAGTACAACCTATATGAGATATTGCGTGCTCAATTGATTGACAACATCTGAGCTATTAGGCATGAAAAGAGAAATATATTTAGGTTTGTCTCACTGATCATATATCTCTACTTTCACATAGTAGGAAAGGTTGCAAATCTCTACCTAGATAAAAGAAAACCCACTATGTCACAGATTTCACTAAAAGCCACATCAGAGAGTAGTGTGAAGGATTCTATGGACATGGACATCAAGACATCAGGATCAAGATGCAAAAGAGGTTTAGGATACCTAAGAAAATAGTTGAGAAGTACAAAGACACCATATGCTTCATGGTGGAGACTTACTGTACTTGCATGGAGGTAGTTGAGCCTAGGACAAAATGGATTCACCCTCTTGGTTATGAAGTTGAAGAACATTTTTAGGAAGGTTATGCACATGTCCTCTTATCTCTGCCCAAGGTTCCCAATGAACCTTGATGGGGTACTTACAGAGAAAAGACAAATCAAGTTGATTCTATCTTATACACTACTGAGAACAAAAGGAAGGCATCTAGGATTACCTCAAATATCCTAAAAGTTTGTGTTGTTACACAAGAAGATCTTGATAGAGCTAGAGAAGCTAAGATAGCCAAAGAACTTGAGAAGACTCCCACAGAAGTAAAAATAGAAAAGATTGATGATATGACCAAGAAGAAGAAGAATAAATCAAATGAACATACATCTACACCATCAACCACCATTTATCTGGAAGCATCTCCACCATTAGTACCTAGAAAGAAGTCTAGAGGAAGGAAGCAAGTGCCCACTAGTCATCCATCCTAAGGAACTAAAAGGAGCAAGGTAAAGAACACAAAAGCTCCTCCTGAGGTAGGTTTTATACCTAGTCTTAATGTTTTAAGGAATAGAATTGTCAATGAAGGAAGCCTAGAGTCTCTCAAGAATGTATATGAAAAATATCAAGAGATAGAGAAATCAGAGATTCATTCTATGATCATCTCTCACATGATTAAGTTCAAAAGGACTATATTGGAACTCAAGACTATCATACTAGACAAGGTATGGAACATACTTGATATGTTAAAGAGGAAATAAATTGAAGAGGATACGAGGATAAGAGAAGAAACTTTGTATAGTCTTCTCTCAGTGTGCTCGCATGATGAGAAAGTCATTTTGTTGGATTTAGTAAAGCCGCACCTAAGAAACAAAACAAGAATTATTCATATCATGAAAAAGGAGTATGATCTGGTCAGTGAAGAGAATCATAAATCATTTGAGCAGGTATTTTTGGATAGAAATATGTATCCATCAACGGCGCCTACAGCTAAGGCAACTCGAGTTCCTCCTAAATAGGCTGCAGAACCAGTAATTCAGAATGCACCTAAGATAGGTCCACAGGTTTCAACGCCCTTAGTCTCAATAGCCTCTTATACAAAAAAAGATTTAGGGGATACTATAGTGATTGATGATATCAAGATATCTATGACCACTTCTGATAATGATATGGATAAAGTTGAAAAAGCATTTGTAAACTCAGAAGAGATAGAGAAGGCATGCACTAATGATACATCTTTCCAACAAGATAAAGTTCCCTCTATAGATTCAACAGACTTGAACAAAGAGGAAGATAATCAAAACAATGAGACACCAGTCATGGAGATCCCAGTTAAAAGTGAATGCATGGATACTAGTCAGAATACCATATTCACACCATCCATTCAACCATCTACCTCATTGTTATCAAGTTTAAATCCTAACTCAACATGTCTGGATGCTTGGAGAGAAGAAGACCTGATCAAGATCAGTGTCCTAGCCATGGAAAATGAAAAAGAGAAATAGGTTATGAGGAATCCTCTCTTCTTAGAATTAGTAAACATCCTGAATGACCTAGTACCCACAGACAAGAAAGTAGCAAAAATTCAGTCAGTTGATGACGTAGACGGTATACTAACAAGCTTCAAAGCTCATTTTACAATCTTAGTAGACTGAACTACTAGAATTGCAAAAGATGAGTACAAAAAGGAAAGGTTGAATGAACTAGTAGAGAATTTTTCCTTAGATTTAAAGTCATTGAAGATAGGTCAGTCTATGTTGAAAAAGTTGGTAGCTAAAGGAAGAAATGTAATAGCCAACTGCATGGACAGGGTGAAATTCACCTCTAAACATATCAAGAAGATAGAGGAGGCATATATCTTGGTTGAAAGTGTTAGGAAATCAGTCAAGACATCCATGCAAGACATGAACATCTACAACAGTATCTATCAAGGTCAGCTTAACAAGATTGAAAAGGCAAAATTCAAGATTAATAAGATAAGAATCAGACAGACCCAACTGAGAAATGCACTAGCGCCCTCCTTGGCAGTTCTGGATGAGAACATCAAACAAATTGATGCCACTATTGTCACATATGATCAAGGTCCCTACATGGACCTGATAAAAATGGAGAAGCTCACTTATGCTCTATGCGCCCATCTCCAGATAGTTGATGCAATGAAGGAATTCTGGCAACAAGAGATAAAGAATCTTCAGGTTGTATATCCAGATGTATATATGGAGTAAGTATCTAGATACTTACAATTTTGACACCTTTGTAATTAATTTCAAAGGGGGAGTAATATACAAGGAATATGTGTATATATGGGGAGTAGTATATATTATAAAGTATGATGATATACATTTTTTGGGTGTTAAACAATTTTGAGTAACTTGGCCACATTCCTTTGTTTCCATTAATGACAAAGGGGGAGATTGTTGGAAAGTTGAATCCTAGGGATTATATGGCTTATTTTTTGTTGTCATTATGGCAAAAAATTCATATGAAGTTTTCACTGTAAACTATGAAGTGAAAATTAACTAAGTATAGAAGACAGAACAGAACAGTGACTTACAGTCGACCAAGGCATCATCACATGTGCATACGACCACATCAGGATATGTGCATTCATAATTAAGCTCTATGGTATGTTATTATGCTTATCCTATACATTCATGGTATAGAATGGAAGTACAGACAAGTTACAGAAAGAACAAGTACACTAGTAGTTCAGAATACAGAGTATGAAGCCGACTTCATGATTTTGGTTAGCGTATAATATTTTGTTATGTAAAGGCTAAGCGCATATTGTAATAAGTTTTTAATCATGTATTAAACATTTTTTTAAACACGCTTAAGCCAATTTGTTTGGAAGCATTGTGAATATTGTTTTTGGGCCAACTAAGGTCTTGTTTATAGTCGCGTCTAGTCAGGCATAAAGATATATATATGTAATGCAAAGATATATTGAAAGTGTCATCGAAATAGTCAGAGAAGATGTATAGAAGATAAGTATGAATATATTAGTATGAGATAGAGCCATTAAATAAGTTAAGAGCATAAGCATGCAACTGGAATTGATCGGACATCTATGTCACATAAAACAATTCACTTTTGGATATAGTGCATATCTATTCTCAGGAGGTTGTAGCCTTCTTTCTCTTTGAGTAGTGAGCTCTTGGACAGTGAGTCCTCATCCCTAACAGGGTTGTTTATAAAATACTCCTAACAGGGTCAGACCCTTAACTAGGTCATTGTACTTACACTGTAAAGAATGCTCCTAACAAGGCAGAGGAACTCTAACAGGTTCATTATACTAGTGTAATATTTGTGGGTACTAATTCCCACCGAGATTTTCCTCTAATCAAGGTTTCCCCATAATCATATCTTATGTTATGTGATATTATATTAAGCTTCAAGTGTTATATGATTGATTTATATTTAAAGTTGCTGAATTTGAATAAATAGCTAAACACTGATTCACCCCCTCCCCCCTCTCAGTGTTTCCAACAAAACTTACTCAAGAATTTCTTCAAGACTTCATTCATTAGCCTCATAAAAGTACTAGGTATATTAGAGAATCCAGAAGGCGTTACCAACCACTCATACAATCCTTCATTTTTCTTAAATGTAGTCTTCAACTCATCACCTTCTCTAATGATATCCACTCTTCATGTCTATCTTGGTGAAATACTTAGCCCCACTCAAACAATATATCAAACCATCCATCCTTGGAAAAGGAAACAAATACTTAATTGTAATCCAGTTGATAGCTCTTGAATAAATACACATCCACCATTTTCCATCTTTCTTAGGTGCTAACACTATATAAACTACACATGGTCTCAAAATTTCTCTAATCAACACTCTCTGCAATATATATTGCACTTTCCTTTTGAATTCTTCATTCTCTATCAATGTCATACTTCTTTATTAGGCATATACTAATACTTCTCACCCATGGTAATCCATAAAGTATATTATCTGATATGATGTTAGCATACTCATTTGACAATACAGTTTTCTCTTTAGGATATTATTCTACTGAGACATTCTTCTTAGAATCCTTAGGTACTAAAGAGAAACACACATTATTATGCTTCATTCTATCCAAAAACTTCCTTCCATCCACTATAAAAAATCTTGCCCTAGTACATACTTCACTCTTAAGGGGTTCCTCTAAAGGTAACAAATTTGGTTTCATCCCATTAGAAACAATAGTGTACACATTATTTCTACCATCAGGTATAGCTTTCCTATCATAGTTTCATTGTCTACCCAACAAGGTATGACACACATCCATAGGCTTAATATCACACAAAACCTCATCAGCTAATACTTCCCAACCTTGATTTTTTCTGGGAATTGTTCACTTACAAGTACATTGTCTTCATCTTGTATCCATGCAATCTCATAGGGTTTAGGATGTTCCATCCTCGACAACTTCAATTTCTCAGCCAACTCCTCTGAAACATCTGATCCTTCACTGCTACTACAATTTGATTCATGTAATACTCATAGAAATCTACAACATTGAAGATAGGTGATATACTCATGTCCTTTGGTAATTCCACTTCATATGCATTTCCTAAATCAAATTTCCTTAAGATCTTACAAGGAAAAAATTTCCTCATCCTCAACTTGTTATAAGTACCAACAGGAAATCTACTCTTCTACAAGTATATCATAACTTCATATCCTACTTGAAATTCCTTAAATGTGTTCACTTCATATCTTCTCTCCTCTTATAAACTTGATTCATTTGTTCTAAATGATGTCTCAATCCTTTATGTAACAATTTGATAACCTCAATAAATTACTCTCCTTCAACACTCCTCTTAACATCATGACTGATATCCCTTAATTTTTCTACTCCCTTAAGACTAAACATAGTGACCACTTCATATGGTGTCTTCCCTGTACTCCTATTTACTAAATTTTTATACGCAAACTCTTCTTGTGAAAAAAATAAATCTCAATTTCTAGGATTATGTCCAAATAAACACTTCAACAACTTCCCTAAACTCCTGTTCACAACCTCTATATGTCCATAAATTTGTGGATGAAAAGTAGAACTAAACTTCAAATCAAATTTTACGTTCTTCCAAAGTTTCCTCCAAAAACAACCAACAAACCTACTATCCCTTTCTAAAACAATTCTCTTAGGTAATCCATGTAATCTCAGAATCTCCCTAAAGTATAATTTAGCTACATGTATTGCATCTGGAGTCTTCCTACAAAGACTGAAATGTGACATCTTTGAAAATATGCCTACAACCACAAATATTGAATCATTTCTAGGAAAACCAAGTACAAAATCCATACTAAGCTCCTCCCAATGTTTGTCCAATATTGTCAAAGGTGTATACAACCCCATATTCTGACTACTACCTTTTTCAACTTGACATGCATTACACCTCTATACAAAATTCCTTAGATCCTTCTAAAAGTGTGGCCAAAAGCAATTCTCACTTACCAACTCTACTATCTTATCAATGCTAAAATGTCTTGCTAAACCTCCACTTTGTTTTTCCTTAATCAAATTATATCTCATGGAACTTGTGTGTGAGAAATTACACCTTCATGAAATTAGAATTCTAAACTACAATTTTATGGAAAGAAAAACAACAATTTAACCTAAGAATTGCAATTAAATCCATGACATCTCATGGTTCTCTATCTAAGCTTTGTTGAAAGAGCTCTCAGCCTTAACCTCTCTCAAGGACAATCCTAGAATGAGAAATTGATACAAAAGTGCATGATCTAGCTCTCAATATTCTCAAATGATATAAAATTCTAGCTCAAATGCTCATGATATCCCTCTTAAATCAACAATTTGCTTCTACAAATGATCAAAATGCTATGCAAATGCCCACTATGTTCTCAATTGCTCATAAATTTCCTATAATAAAGATGCTCTGCATTCAAATTTTCTAGGATATGAAATGCATACAAAATTTCTTGTATTTATAGCAAATTCCCAAGGGTAGGGGATGGAGTGAACTGACCATGAGTTAATCCTTGGTTGAGTTTGATCCCTCAAATGGTTTCAAATGGGGGGACCATTTAAATGGTTGTCCTTAAAGGGTGGGACAAGAAGACAAGATCCTCAATTCTCATTGGTTGAGGAAATTGAGTTGAAAGAAATTAGAATTCATTTAATTCAATCAATTAATTAAATTAGCCATGTAAGGGTGAATAGGTTGGATTTGATTTTTGATTTCAAACTTTACAATTAATTGATTAAAATTAATTATATAATTTTGATTGATCTCTTTTAGGCTTAAATTTAATTATTTGATGTCATTATTAATTAATCCTTTGATTTTAATTGATTTTGTTCAATTTGCTTGATAAATGTCCATTTAAATTATTTTAATCCATTTTGATGCATTTCAAGCATTTTGATGAGATTTAAAGCAATTTGGCTGAGATTTGCATATTTGGATGATTAAGAAACACCTGGTCAATTTTAGGTGTCTACAAATGCCCCTCTTTGAATTGATGTGCGAAGTGTATTGATTCAAAGAAAACTTGATGTCCTGATCATTGATTTGATATTGATGTATGATTGATTAACTGATGCAAAACCTGATATTGATAATTTGATCACCTGATGTGAAACCCTGATGTGAAACTCAATGCAGAACTTGATGTGAAACCTGATGCAAAACTTGATGTGAAACCTGATGCAGAACTTGATGTGAAACCTAATGCAGATTACCTCACTAATTAAGTTTGAATTTTTAATGGCCCAGATTTGATGTAAGATATGACACCGAATCCTAGTTTGATGATATGATGATGCCCCCTCAGAAATGAAAACATTTTGATACTCAGATGCAAAAGATTTGATGAAATTGATGAAGAATAGAACCAAGATGATTTAATTTCTGATAAACAATGATATTGAAAATGATGTCAGAAGATGCCCCAGTGTGCAGAATATGCAATTTAATCCAACTAGGCTAGAAATCTTCAAATTTTAGGGTAAAATAGCTTAAATAGGCTGGAAAACCCAAATTTACTATTTATTTTCACTTTTTACTATTGAGATTTTGCTCTGATCATGTGACGATTAACAACGATGGTGGTCCCCATACGAGAGCATCAGTTTGAGAGAGCATGCCCTTATCAGAGACCAACTGATTACGGGCCTCCAGTGAGTGATTTCAACCTTCCTAGTGCATTTATTGCTCATTTAATAGCATTTATTATAATTTTTTAATGCTTTTTAGATAGATTTTTGTGAAATGCCACTTAGGAAACTTTAAAAGTCACCTAGGTTAGTGAAAAGCTGCCTCCGTACATTTTAAAGACGTATTGGAGCAATCCACAATCGCCTAGGAATTAGGTCAAATTTTGTAACCCAAATAGTTTTGCGCCGCCTATGAAACCCTAGCATTTCAAAGCCACCTTGGAAAAGTTGAAAGCCGCCTAGGACTTTAAAAGGCCATGTGCTTGGTAAAGCATCACCTTCAATGATTAAAGGGTCGCATATGAGATTTTTAATGCCATGGGGATAAAAATATATGTACATTTATTCAAGTGCATCCTACAAAGAAATATTAGAAAACCTGAAAATAGATAGGATAAGATTGCCTTCGATTGAATGTCTGAAATTAATTGATTGATTCCAAGCTAGAAAATGTAATTCCATGATGTCAATTAGTGTTTAGGATATTAGAAAAAATCATATCGATGAATGTTTGATATGCTAATCAGATTGATTAAAATTATGTCAAATTGATCCCTTCTCAAGATCTAGAGGTTAGGAACAATTGGTTGATGCACTCAAAATAGAGTAGGATAGATTTAATGTGTTTGATTGACTTATAATGATCCACCAATAGAAAGAATTAATATGATTCACCTTGTTTCAAAATGTAAGAGCATTACCATAAATTGCTATCACAGGGTGTAGTTGCTTGGATTTTTGATTTAGTAGATGGGTTAACTCTTCCTGAGAGACAGACAATCGAGACATGTGGTCTCAATTTCCTTCTTGATCTCCCTCAGTTTTAGCTGAACCTAGGTCTGTTGACAACTATGGTAGAGCGATGGCACTCTGACCATAACACTTTCCATCTACCCCTTGGCAAGATGACTATCACGCTAGAGGATGTATACATATTGCTAAGGATCCTGACTCATGGAGAGTGGGTATACTATGATTCAATTTACAATGGTAGTGTATGTAGATGGGTGTTTGAAGACAACACCATTGAGAATGATTTCATTACTTGGGCGCAGTTTGCATTATTTCCTACTTTGCCAGCATTATTAGGAGTAGTCATTGGAGGAGTATTTCTTCCTGATAGGAGAGGTCATAGCTTTGTAGTCGGATGGGGCTGTATATTGGAGGAATTGATTGGAGATTTGACTGGGGTTCCTATGTGTTGGCCCTGAATTATCATGATTTACATGGAGATTCGACTGGGGTTCCGTGTGTGTTGGCCCAACATTATCATGATTTACATGAGATTGTATATAGGTGCAACGCATCTATCTCAGCGGGTGTAGTTCTATTACAACTATGGACTTGGGAGCATATACCTATCACCAGACCTATCTCAGAATGAGTGTGGGCTTGAGGGTATCCCATTGCATTTTTGTATGATGGTATGCTTGTCCAGCATCATCTGGGCAAGGTTGAGTTTTGGCATTGTACTATCAACGATATTGATCAGGTCGTATGGAGACCATAATTAGGTTGAAAGGGATGGAGAGAGGATGATGATGAGTTTCCTTATATGTTTTCCCCTTGATGGATGATTGGTCAATCACCACTATGTATAGAGAGATTTTTCTTTGGGAGAGTGCTTTGTTAGTATGGCCGAGTACAAGATATGTCCCAGGGTATGACACTTTATGCTAGGGTACAGGCAAAGTGATCCATGTGAGGAGCTCAGGTTGATTATCAATATGCCTGTGCATAGATTGAGTAGCTTAGATATATCAAATGGGATATTATGCCACATGTAGCTAATGCAGGTATGTCCACTGAGTATCGAGAGTGGTTCTTACAGCACAAGTTCCTTAGATTCACAGATCCAACGGAGCCCATTCCTGATGTTGATGAGATATTAGATGATGATGGTGGAGATGATGATGATGGTGATGGATATGGTAGGAGACTACAGGGGTAGAGGGTTCAAAGAGAACCTAGGGCTCCTAGGGTACAGAGAGCTATAGGACCTTGGATGTGGGTTTGTCATGTTAGGGGATGAGGTGGTAGATTTGGGAAGCCTAGACAGAGGCAAGTGTAGGCATAGGCACCTCCCCAGAGATAGGCTCCTGGCAGAGTTGGTGTAAAGTGGCTAGGAAGAGACATAGATGGGTTCAGGTTGCCAGACAGGTCCCTCTACAGGTTCCATTATAGGATCCACAGAGACAGGTTGATCCTTAAATTAGTTCATCACAGGTATAGAGTGGACCACATACACATTCTATACCATAGGTACCATTAGTACCATAGGTACCATAGACATCACATGCACCTCTAGTTCCTCCAAGTATTGATAGCTTAGCATAGGATGTGAGAGGATTACAGACATGGATGACTACAGTTACTGGCCGGTTAGTAGAGGTTACCACAATGTTGCAGCAGTTTTTGGCTACTTTAGCTCAGTTACCTACAAGTGCTAGCATTGTTCAGGCACCACCTTCTACATAGGATAGATCAGGTGACAGGGATCCCAATGGAGCAAGAGGTTCAGGTATAGGTATCGCAGGAGATGGATCAGGTGCCCCTACTGGGTCATGAGAAATATAGAGATCTATGATATCCAGATATTGTATTGATGTATCATGTGGAGTTTTGATCAGGACTTGATATATGGATCATTTTGTTGATGTATCTCTGGTATAGTGATTTGTTATAGACATTTGATGATGGACATTTATTTACAATGATATCCCATTGATTTCCCCTTTATGATGATGTTTTTGTGAGATTTCTTTTACGCAAATCTACATGATTCTATGATGCATTTACTTTTATTATGCTATGGATGCAATGTCTTAGGGTAGGACATAGATAGATGGATGCAAATGATGTTAATGCAACTTATATCTATATGATTTTCTGATTTTACTCATGATGTATGAATTAATGCAATGCAATGATATGGATGCAATACTTAGTGCAATGGTAAAATGAATGCAACTATCTTTTTGAATTTTGATGTATGCAACTTAATTTATGAAATTCATTTCCAAATGATGATTGGATAAATGACTAATTATTAATGCTTCTTTTCTTTGATTTTCCCTTGATATGAATATATAATAAATAATGATTAATGCTATGAATGCAAAAGATAATCTCATATTGATGAATTGAAACTATTGAATTGATGTAACCCCCATAGTAATGAACCCCTTTGAACTTGGAAAAAATGCTAAAAATAAAGCCATTAAACTAACATGAAAATGCAATGCAACTAATTGTCCTTGAGGTTTGTGAAAGAAATGAAAATAGAGATATATTTTCATCATTGAGCATTGTGGAACTAGGAGTCGATACAATCCTTACTGGTGCCACTGCGACCATAAGAATATGAATATGACTTTCATCTCATTCGGTAACCTTCTACAGAACCAAGTACAACCCTCACTAGTTGAATGACCACCTATGGGAGTATGAATACTAGTTTAATCGGATTCAATGTTGCAAATGGATGTTGGTATTAAGATATGGAAGATCTAAATAGCCGAGGTATCCTTTTGTGTAAAAAAACAAAGGTTAACCCTCCTTCCTATATGAATGTCCTCGATGGTTCTTTTATGACCACGTCCTTAGAAAAATTCACACAAGTTAAAGGATCTTCCTCAAAATAGTCACACAGAAGTTAAGAAAACATCATGTCTCCATCATCGCCAATCTAGTCGAAACATCATCGATTAGCTAAAAAGACATGACTCAAAAAAGTCAATGAAAAACTCATCAAAAATTCCAAGTGTTTTGAAATGTATCAAGATTTTAAAAAAGAATTCCAAACATGTTGATCATTTAGAGTTTGTCAATTTTTAATCCTGATAAAATAGGTCAATGAAACTCAAGGATTGTGTTGTAGGATCAAACTATTTAGGGTTGAACAAAGATATCCATCAAAAGTTCCAAAATATCTCTCCTCTTCAAATCTGAAAATCTGCTTCTATCATGTGACCAAGATGTAACACTTTTGAATCTGTTTGGTACCAAAATTCATAATGATTTCCCCCAAGTGATAAATGTAATCAATGTGAAACTTAGGGAAAAATGAGACCTAGAATGCAACAATGCAGCTTTCAGACTTTATTATGACTTATGCACAAATGATGGATGCAATGAAGATATGGAAAAATGAGATGGTGAAATGCAATATGTACAGATGCGACTAGGAAAGACCAAATGGACAAAAGGCACCTGTTTCTAGGTTTTCACCTTTTTGGATTATTTCTCTTTTTTCTTTTTTTGCTACCAAGACTCCTATTGCTAGGTTTTCACCAAGGCACTTTTTCAGTTTTTCAAAAAAAAATTTTTTTTTTTTTTTTTATCATCAAAGCGCCTATTTGCTAGGTTTTCACCAAGACAACATTTTTTTATTTTCCAATGTTTTTTATTTCTTCATGCTCAATTATATCCTTTTTTTCTGATTTTCTACTTTTTCAATGTTTTTGGCTTTTGAACTTTCTGATTTTTTTGTATTTTGATATTTTTCTCCTTTTTTTGGTATTTTGACTTTTTCCCATGTACAAAGTTGATGCTAACTCATATGATACTCTCAACTAATACTCTTTCCTCAGATACTCTTTCATCTAATCAAGTATGAAACCTCTTAAGATGAATCCTATTGATAGGTTCTTGCAATTCATCTCCATCACAATCGACCAATCTATAAGTCCCCATTCCAAAAGAAGAAACAATGACAAAAGGACCAAGCCAATTTGCTTCCCACTTTCCTTTTTTTTCTCTATCAACCTATTTTTTAGGATTCTCCCTCAATACTAGATCTCCCACTTGAAAGGTTCTTGGTTTAATATGCTTGTCATAATTCCAGGAGATTCGATTCTGATACACTTTCAAATGATCATAAGCTTGAGTTTGGTGTTCCTCCAACATTTCCAATTGTTGAAGTTGGGAAACCCTATAATCCTCATCTATAATCAATCCCTGTAATGACACTCTTAGGGATGGTATTTCAACTTCTAAAGGTAGAACAACTTTGGCCCCATAAACCAATAAAAAAGGTGTAGCTCCTGTCGAGGTGCAAATACTAGTTCTATAGGCCCATAATGCTGGATTGATTTGAAGGTGCCAATCTCTACCTAACTTACCAACTGATCTTTTAGGATTTTGAGGATATTCTTGTTGGTATCCTCTACTTGTCCATTACCTTAGGGATAGTAAATGGATGAATAATGATGAGTAATATGGAATGTGTCACAAAGTTCATCTACATCCTTGCTCTTAAACTGTTTCCCATTATCCTTGATGATGGCGTGAGGAATGCCATATCTACAAATGATATGATTAAGGATGAACATTGAAATTTGTTTCCCCATCGTAGTTGTTAAAGGGACGGCCTCAACCCATTTAGTGAAGTATTCTATGGTCATGAGGATGTACTTATGTTCATTTGAAGAAGGTGGGTAGATCATGCCAATCAAATCAAAACCCCACTAGTAGAATGGCCATGGTGTGACAAATGGGTGTAATTCTTGTGCTGGTGCATAGACCATGTCTCCATGGTATTGACATTTTGCACAAACTTTGACAAACTGACAAGCATCTCTTTCTAAGTTTTTCTAAAGTACCCCATACATAGGATTTTCTTAGCTAGGGTTAAACCACTCAAATGTGACCGACAAATCCCCTCGTGCACATCTTTTAAAGCTAATTTTGATTCATCTTCCTCTAGACATCTAAGGAGCATTCTGTCAAGACCCTTATGATACAATGTGTCAGAAAGGATGGTATAATGAGCCACTTGTCTTATGAAATTTTGCTTTTGAGCACGGGTTTGGTCTTTTAGGTAGGCATAAATGGGTCCATACCATGGTGATTCATGTCCATTTAAAAGGGAAATAATTTGGGTATCAGGTAGGTCAAATGCTGGTTTAACCAATTCTTCCACCAAGAACTCATACCTCACATTTTGATGAGGCATTTGAAGAAAAGATTCCAAGGTGGCCATTGCATCCGCTGCTCTATTCTTGTCAAGTGGGATTTCTTCAAAAGTAATCAAAGCAAAGTACTTTTTCCAATCATCCACCAATTTCTAGTAAGGCATCAATTTTTCATCCTTGGTATTATATTTATCATTGACTTGATTGATGACTAATTGAGAGTCCCCATAGACTTGTAATTCTGTGACATTCCATTGAAAGGACATCTTGATACCTATTACCAATGCTTCATACTCCATAATGTTATTTGTACAAGGAAACAATAACTTGTAAGATTTTGGGATTGTGTAACCTTATGGTGTGATCAAAAGAATGCCTGCCCCACTACCATTTTGGGTGTAAGATCCATCAAAGTATGAAGTCCATGCCTTGGATTCCACATTAACAATCTCAGAATCTGGAAAATCCACTTGAATTGGATGTGTAGAATCTAAAGGATAATCGACCAATTGATCTGCAATAACTTGAACTTTGATTTCTTTCCTATCAACATACTCAATGTTGAACTCACTAAGCACCATTACCCACTTTGCAATCCTTCCAGTTAGAGTTGTTTTGCTAAGTAAATATTTCAATGGATCAATTTTGGCTATTAGCTTCACCTTATGAATCAACATATAATGTCTTAAATTTTGAGAGTAAAATACCATTGCTAGGCAAGCCCTTTCCATGAAGCTATAGTTTAATTCATATTTGATCAAAGTTCTACTCTAGTAGTAGATAGCTCTTTCTTTTCCTTTGTTATCTTCTTCTGCCAATAAGACTCCTAGAGATTTTTCTATTGCTGAAATATAGAGTAATAAAGGTTTGCCTTGAATAGGTGGCATCAAGATGGGTAGATTCATCAAGTATGTTTTCAACAATGTAAAGGCTTTATCACATTCCTCATCCCATGTGAAGATAGTGTCTTTGTGTAGCAACCTTGTGAAGGAATGACATTTCTCCCCCAATTGAGAAATGAACCTACTTATAGATTGAAGCATTCCTTGAAGTGACCTCATTTGACTAATATTATTTGGAATGTCCATGTCCATTATTTTTTTTACTTTTTCAGGATCTACTTCAATGCCTTTTGCAGAAACAATGTACCCTAGGTGTTTTCTGGATTGCACCCCAAAAGCACACTTCTTTGGGTTAAGTCTCACTTTGAATTGTTCTAGCCTTGTAAAAATCTTTTCAAGTATGGGTAAGTGATATTTTTTGTTCATGTGACTTAGCTAGGATATCATCCACATAATCTTCTAGGAAGGTGTGCATCATATCATGAAATATGGTAGTCATTGCTCTTTGATAAGTGGCTCTGGCATTTTTGAGACTGAAGGGCATCACATTCCAACAAAAAGTACCCCATGGGAATGTAAAGTCTATCTTCTCTTTATCTTTAGGTTCAATTTATATTTGATTATACCCACTAAATCCATCCATGAGTGAAAACATAGAATGACCAGCAGTTAGATCCACAATAGCATCAATGCTAGGTAATGGAAAATCATCTTTCGGGAAAGAAAGGTTTAAATCTCTGAAATCCATGCAAAATCTTATGGATTTATCATGTTTAGTAACTAGTAGAATGTTTGAGATCCATTTTTCATATGCAATTACTCTTATAAATCCCACCTCGAGTAATTTTTCCAATTCTACTTTTATTAAAAGGGCTATATGTGGATGCATTTTTCTCAATTTATGTTTGACGGGCTTAACCCCGGGTTTCACATTCAAATGATGCATTATGAAATTTGGATCCAATCCAGGCATGTTAGCATATGACCATGCAAATTTTATTTTCATTTCTTGAAAGAATTTGATGAACTCTTTCCTCTCTAAGGAACTCAAAGATGCTGCCAAGTGAATAAATTTGGGATCCATTTCGGTACCAATATTAACTTTTTGTGTTGGTTTAATGAGTATAGGGGATCTTTAATCTTCATGTGTTGGTAAGGTGTCCAACCTCTCTTCCTTAGGTGCCACAGTTGGGTTTTCACCTTTGGAAACATCCTTTATTTTTACTTTTTTGGGGTCTAGCACTACCACATGGTGGTTTTCACCAGTAGACCTTCTCATATTTGTTTGTTTTGTTTCTTTTCATTTTTTTGATTGAGAGGATGAACACCTCCCCCTATCATCATGTCTAGAGTGAATTCATTGATGGAAGAATTGGGTTTAACTGCATTTAGGTATAAGGCCATTGCATTATCATTTGGGAAGTATAGTAAGTCATTTGGCTTGGAAAGATCCAAATCAATAAGTTTGGCGTGCATTAAGGAAAAGGATTCATTGGATGGATTATCATTTGAAGGATTTAGGGACATGAATTATTTTGATGCTTCATACATTGTATCATCAAGGTCTATGACATGTGCCTCTTCAAGATGGTCCATGGAAGAAGGATCAAAATCCTCTTCACTAGAGTCCTCTAAGATTTCGATGGGAAAGAAAGCATGTAGATTAAACACTAGGTTAGAATATTTCACCCATGAAGGTACTAACCTTTCACCCATGAAGGTACCCAAGGTTTACCTACCCATTCAGTGTAAGGAGGTACTTGTTCTACATTATATTGTTGAGGTTCACTTGATGTTTGAGTAGAAGTCAAACCTTGAGTCACATGCTCTTGATTCTCAACTTTTGGAGGAATTGCATAAGTGTGAATGGTATCAACCTATATGTCATGACAATATTCTTTGGAAAAGGAATCCCACTCATAATCCCTAGAATCATCTTCACTTTCAGAACCTACCATGTGTATATGTGCACAAAAATCATGTATGAGACTTGAACTTTCTCCTTTATGTTGAAAACCTATGTCGACTTTCTCTTCTTTTGCTCTCCAAACTGGTTCAATGGGTTCTAACAACCCTCTATGTTGAACTCCTAAGGGTCCTCTCTGCTTATATCCCATTTTCTTCATGATATCAAATCCTTTTCCATATTGATCAGTTTGGATATTTATATGTTGCACCCTTTCAATAGGATTATTTGAATTATCCTCCTCTTTATATAGCCATTGCAATACTTCATTATCCTCTATTTCCATTTCTTGTTTGTCACATTCTCTTAAAAAATGAGAATTATACTTGTGAGGCTGATGATCTTTGGATGGTTTCCCATGTGTCCTTGTAGATGTAGGTAAATCAAATAGGGAAATAGAATATTCCCCTACCCCTTTTGAGTGAATTTTGCATTGTTTCTCAAATTGGTTCATCATATCACTCATCTTTTTGTATTGATCCTTCTTAGCTTGTTCTCTTTCTTCCTTAGTAGGTTTTGAAATTTCTATCCTCAATGTTGAAGTCTTGACTGAATTATCATTTCAATTCTGACCCTGATAAGTCATCTTTTCTTTTCCCTTAGTTGATTTAGTTGAGTTAGTTTGAATAGGGTTAGAAGTTGATGTAACATTTGATGTTGGTTTTGAAATTTCCTCTTTGTTTTCTTCCATGGAAATATCAGGGATGAATCCTTCCCTATTATGAGGTATGAATAGTTCATGACTGGGCTTCAAAGCATTGCAATATTGGAAGGGGTTTGAATCTCCTCCAATCGTGATCTCTTCCCCCATGTGTGGAAACTTTATAGATTAGTGATAGGTAGAAGGAACCGCTTGCATTTCATGTATCCAAGGCCTTCCCAAGAGGATATTGTAAGTCAATTTCATATCAAGGAACTGACATATGGTATTCTTTTTGATAGGCCCCACTTGAATTGGTAGAATAATCATACCCTTTGAAGATATTTCCTCCTCATCATAAGCCTTAATAGTGATTTTATTTTTGGGGTCAATGGATGACTCGGTTAACCCTAATGACTTGACAAGGTTTAAAGCGCAGATATTAAGACTAGCTCCCCCATCTATGAGAACTCTCTTGACCCTATGTCTTTGGATTAACACTTCTATGTGCAAGGCTAAGTTTTGAGGATGTGTAATAGATATATCATCTTTCTCTGAAAATGAAAGACAATGAGGAGCTATGAAATGTCCTACCATGTTCTGAAATTTATCTTCCTCCAAGTTTATAGGAATGGTGGTCTCAACTAAGGCTTTTTCCAAGATTTCCTTGTGATTAGGAGATAATTTCAAAAACTCCAAAATTGATATTTGTGCTGGAGTCTTTTGTAATTGATCCACCAAACTATAAGGCTTTGTTGTGGGTGGTGTTTGTTTAGCCAAAATAGTTGGTGTTTTGGGGCCAATAATAATAGGAGTACCCCCTTGTAGGGTAACCTTTGAGGATTTCCCCCTTGTGATGACACTAGAGGTCTCCACTTTAGCTTGATCTTTGATCACAACAACATTGATAGTACTCTCATGGCCGGATATAGCATTGATAGTATTGTCATAGGTATGTACAAAGTTAACATTATTATTGCCTCTTGCATTGTTCCCATTATTTCCTCCATTGTTTGAGTTGGAAGTTTCTACTTTTTCATGCTTATAGAAAGGAGTCTTAAAGGCCATGTGATCTTCATTATTTTGAGGGCCTTCTACTTTTATTACACCATTATCAATGAAATCTTGTACCACATGTTTGAGATGCATGCAATCATTTTCCTTATGTCCCCAATTTCTATGGTACTCATAATGGTTACTCTCACTCCAGTAATTTGGCTTTATGTTAGGTTCATATGGTTGAGCCCTTGGTAGGTCAATAAGTTTATTTACAATAAGTGTCCTTAGTGCATTTTCCAATGGTTCACCCAAATTATTTAATGTCCTTTTGGGTGTAGGTGCAAAGAAAGGTTTAGTCTTGTAAGCCCCTTGATTATTCCCAAAGTTGTTATTAGTATTGTTGTTGTTGAAGGGCACTTTGGGTGCTTGATTCAAATTATTGACTTGAACTGAACTTTGAGTGAGATTGAAAGGGGTGGCCTTTAAAGTATCTGCCTCTACCACTCCATTTTTGACCACTCTTTTATTGTTTTTATTTCTTATCCAAAAGCAGTTGTTCTTAGGGGTATTGCGATTTTGATTAGGATTGGAGGTATTGTTGTTATTGTTATTCTTGTTATCCTTGTAAAGTTTAATTTCTCCACTTTTGACTAATACCTCTTCTGTTGTTACCCCATTATTAATTAGGTCTTGGAATGACCTAGGACATTGTAGCCTTAACTGATAGTTCATTTCTTGATTCAAGCTATTCACAAAGATATCCATCTTCTCCTTTTCGGGTACACTTCGAGGGTATCTAGAAAATACCACTCTCCATCATTGTAGAAAAAGTAGGAATCCTTCCCCTTCTCTGTGCTTGGTGTTACATAAACTAAACATTGTAATATCATGTTTGATATTATATGAGTAATGAGTTACAAACTTAGAGGCCTATTCTTCAAAGGTTCAGATGCTGAATGGTAACTTTGAAAACCACTCCATTGCCATACCTCCCAAACTTCTAGGGAATAACCTCATAAGGTAAGTTGTGTCATGCATGAAATCTAGGCTTAATGCACAAAATTCCCTTAGGTGATCTTGAGGATCAGTTGTTCCTTCATATTTTTCATATTTAGGAAAAATAGCATTAGTTGGGAATGGAACCATGATCAATAAATTATCAAATGGAAAAGGACACAAAGTTTCGATGGAAAAAGGTTTAGGAACCCCTCTTTTTTTTATCATGTCCAATTGAATTTGAAAAAGTTGGAATTTCTTTTTCATGATATCAATGGGATTATCCTCAGCTTCTTTTTGTTTAGGTTTGTTGACATCATAGTCATGTGGATGTTTGAGACCCATTTGTGCTAGGTCTAGAAAGTACTTTTCCTTGTCTTTTTTGAACACTTTTTCCATAAGCTTCATAAAGAAGGGACTTTGCATTGCTTCATTGACCTTTTCATTAGTTAATTCTTTAGCATTAGGGTCAATGTTTCCCCCATTGTCATTATTTAACCCTTGGTTTTTAGGGTCAAGGTTAGCTCCTCCAAAGTTGTTGTTGTTTAACCCTTGATTGTTAGGGTTAATATTTCCTCCTCCATTGGTATTGTTATTTGATCCTTGGTTGTTAGGATCAGAATTTCCCCCTCCTTTGTTATTCATGTCCTTGTTTACATGGTTGATTTGGTCAGGGTCTGTATGGCCAAATGGAAAAGACATTGTTGGCTCTGTTTCCTTTATAGGTTTTGAAAAATGTCTTGAAGAACTAAAAGGATCACCTAGAAAAGGACACTCTTGCCTTAGATAAGATCCATCAGGTTGTAGGGTAGCCTTAATGTAATGAGATCATGTAAAAGTTGGCAATAACATAAATCGAATAAAGAATTAGGCTTTTTATCTCACTTAATTGATCAATCCTTGAATGATTTTTCAAAAAGGTCCAATAATGGCAGATTTTGATCAATTTGTAGTTACACAGAGGTAAAATCCTGAAAAGGGTATCCAAAAATGTGAGTAACTCATTTTCAAACTTCTGAGAAATATCCAATATTTTCCCTTCTTTGTTTCTAGGCGGCTCTCACATGTGTGTAGGTGGCTTTCAAATGTTTATACGTAGTTATTGGAATTTTTGTATGTGGCACTCTGCAATTTGTACGCGGCGTGTGCCTGTTGATAGGCAGTTTTTCAAATATTTGTATGCGGTACTTTCCAATGGGTTACGCGGCTTATGAATATCTGCAAGTGGCATTTTAAAAGTATAGGTGGTCCAAAATTGTTTATACGCGGCCTAGAATTGTTGATACGTGACACTTTGTTGATCAAGGTTGAAATTTTCAAATTTTCAAATTTTTAAAAGTTTAATAAGTTTGATCAGACTTGTTACACAAGATTCTTGCATGAAAATAAAGTAAAAACTTAACACATAGATCAAATTTGCACCATATCCCTAAAACAACACTAAAAGTGTATGTTCTTAGATATTTTGTTTACGGGTATAGCACAATAAATTCTTCGAAGAAATCTACCTAAGAGTCAAACAAATATGGTGTTTAACAATGTCTCTACAAAGGTAGACTTACTAATTAACAAGGTTTTAATCACATCTCTATTCTAACTTTTGTCAAGTTCCTTTACCCCCTTGCGGGCTTTCCACATGCACGATAGTACAATTTTGCGCAATCCCAAAGGACTTCTCAAGGAAGTGAGGATGACTTGTAAAATAACTAGTCACTTTCCTATTAAGGTAAAGTGCATTTTTTTATCATGGGTTGGATGATATTTTGGAAAAAGAGATTGTCTCCCACTTTGGTTCACTCCCTCTTGTTGACGGGGTTTCGCTGACCGGGTCTGCCAACAGTCATAAGTTGTCACCGGGTACTGGAGATACCAGCCAACTCCACCTGCAAAGGTTATCTAAGGAGTTGGATTCCCCAGGCCTTCAAGCACTTGGGTGTCGAGTCACGATGGTGCGGGGCTCGGTTGGAAGAAGTGACTGTTTTTGAGGGGGATAGCTAGTTTCTTCAACTCATTCCCTCTGGAGATTCAATAAGGTAAGGTTTCCCCTAGAATTCTACACATAGAAAATAACATGAAAAAGATCCTGTAGGGTTAGAAATACTTCATCTAACTATAGTCATGTTTAAACATCCAGAACATCAACAATACTCTGACATACTACACTAAATACTGAAGAAATACACAACCATCAGCTAGTATTTTATCAGTAGTGGGGGTAAAAAAGTCGTTGATCTATTTTAACATATCAGAGTAGAAGACATAAAGAACATGAAACATGAAATACCATTAACTCAGAAGTAGGAATGCCAACAACATCATTGCAAAGAATTCTTCCTTCTTCATTAATGTCTCTTCCAGCAAGCACTGGTGTGTGATACAATAATGGCTCCAAGGGAGCATCTAACTATTGAAAATAGAACAATGGGGCATTGAGATCTGCAACTAAAAATGAGAAATCGCCTTTCTATTACGGTGGACAACAAAATCATCAATTTTGCCAACCCTTGGAAATGGGCCGGTCTGGCTATTTATACAATTCTCTTCTAACCCTAACCCTATTTTTCATCATGTTTCAATAAAATACAATATCTGGGGGCTAGTACTACCTACGCCACCCTACAAAAGACCTTGAGATGGAATAGGCCTACTATGTCATAAGAATGAGACAAGAATATACAGTGGAAGAATCAGCCTTGAGAAGAGAGCTAGAAAGGAGAAGGAAGAAAGTAGGTCCCCTGGGAATCGAGGCTACACACCTCATAAATGGGAAATGTGGCACCCTGTCTCCAATGCGCTAGGTGTACCTCTGAGTGGCACCTTGAGAAGATCATCCTATCACAAAACCAACTGTTGAGTCAACGCTCCCTTGATGTAGCCAACCACCTTCTGACAGCCTTTATTAACCGCTTCTGAAAGTGACCGGTCGGCCTCGGGGACCGAGACACGGATCACTTGAAAGAATACAAAATTTTGGATCTGAGACTCCATGATCTGAGAACTTACATCCGAAAAAGAATAAAGAATACCCAATGTTTGAGTTTTCCCTGGCCTCCAGAGAAAGCTCAAGGTTTCTTATTATCATTGAAAGCCTGGAGGAGGCAGGAAATGCCATCCTCATCTACATCTTTTAGGCTAGCCCTTTGGTACTTAGCCACTTCAATTTGTTACCCCAGGTCTGGAATATTCTCTTTAAATTCATCAGCCATTTTTGCCATGTCATGACCACTAAGTACCATACGAGTTAATTTCATCATCTGGGCCCCATTTATCCCCTCCAGGGATTGATACTGGGACTTCATTATTTCATCAAAACTCCCCAAAACTAAATCCTCTGGTGTACATGTATTTGTGTTGAGGGGGTCATCCCCGAAAGTCTTTGTTACAAAAGACTTATATAAATTGAAAGAATATTTTACCGCATTGACTTTATCTTGTAGAGTCCCCACCATTTGCTTGGTTACCTCCAATGTGAGGTCAAGTCTGCAGTGTTGGGTTCTTACAAAATTGAATGATTCATCCCCCAAAATTCTGGATTCAGAAATCATATCCTCTCCCAGGCCAAGGAGTTCTTTGAGCTCCACCTTCCAAGCTTGATCATCCTTGATATCACCCTCCCACAGGTCAATAAGAGTCTCCGCCTGGTGTATAACATGCTAGGCCATATATAAATCTGGGAGGGTGGATACACGGAAATGTTGGGTGTTTCCTATTTGCAGGGTGACCCACTCATCCACTGCCTGGGCCTTCTTCTTCATAGTTCGCAGGGAGCCTATGTCGCTCTGCAGCAAATCTTTAGAGGTGGAAGCCTCCAGAGGAGCGGCATTGATAGGTTAAGCTAGCTCGATAAGCAACCCCATAAGATTTGCATTTTTTGCCTTTTCTGCTTTGAGCCTTTGGGCTTCCTTCTCATAACGGGCCTCTACTGCCCTAGCTGCCTCCTTCATCAGGTCCACCTCGCCCTATTTTCCCCTTTTACCCAGCAATACCTCTGCAATGTTGTAATCTCTGAGCTCTGTGGTTGCTTCATCAATGCCTAGGGGAGGTGTCGCCACAATGGCAACTGTTTCTCCGCCCGGCCTAGTTTGAAGAGTATGAACTGTCTAGGCTTTCTTGGACTTTGGCGGGGCCTATACCTGAGCCATCATTTTGGCTAGGGAGAGAGGAGTTATGGGAGTGGATGGAGGTTTTCTTTTTCTGCTCTCTATTAACCATTGAGGTGGTAGGGGTGGTTTCTTTGTCAGAATATGTTCCCTTGGCTCTTCCCCAGTGTCCTGCGGCTGTTGCTCCTCAGTGACGTGGACCTCATCTGTCCCTTTCCCTGCATCTTCTTCTTTTGCAGCAACATTTTCCTCAGCAACCTCCATCTCCTTATCCTTTTCCTCTATATCCATCACTTTGTCTGGACTTTTGTCAGCTTCCTCAGGGATTTCCTCTTCATACGGTCCTTCTTGTTTCTCTTCTTCTACCGCTGGGGCTTCTTCTTCTATTGGTACATCCTATGGTAGTAGGGGAGGTGTTGGGCTGATATTTAAATTTTGCTCCACGGTAATCACCTTCCCAAAGGTTTCTCCCGGGAGTGGCATCTAGAACATGGCGGCTAGGGTTACGGTTATTCTTGAAGGTCCGGTTCCCCCAGCAGATGCCATTTGTTCACCCTACCTCTATTGGTCCACCCCCAAACCCTGTATCTCTTGAGCCTTGGAGGAAATATCTGGCTCTAGCTCTCTTTATTCTATCTTCTTTTCCTGCTCCTGGGCAGGCTCTTGTTCAGGAGCTTCTTGCTCTGTAGCTTCTGGTTCTGCCTCTAGGACTTGTGTCCCTGCTTGTCTCGCGTCCCCCTGCAAGTTTCTGAACTCATCAGTTGCAAAGACATCAAATTCCTCCTATGGAGGGGGACTGGATGGGACTTCAGTAGGCTCTGTTTCCTTCTCCGGCTCTGGGGAACTAGAAGAGAGGATTTCTACTTGTTGGGCCTGGGATGTTCCCAACCCCGGCTCTACCTTAGGATTTTTGTTGAGCCTTTACTTTCTTTGAGTAACCAAAGGTGGCCCCACATCCCTTATTGCTACCACTTCCATGGGATCCACCCCTGTTTCCTTTACCATTAAGGCCACCAGCAACGGGGAGGAAGAAGGACGAATTGGCCTGGCAATGAGCGTTGGAGTAGCCAGCTGTGTTATTAATTTCTCCCTCATCTGCTAGGAGGCTACCATTGATTGTTTTATTTTCTCTTTTATGGGGACTTCTTACACAGGAGGGGTCGTATCTATTTCTTTACCTTTATCAACTCTCTGTGAAGAAGTGTCGGCCCCTAGAGTCAATTTTGGTGCTGGCTGGGCTGCTCGGCAGGTACTTCCGGGGCATACCTTCTTAAAGTAGGCATGACTTCGCTCAACCACCTCTCGAGTGAAGTCCTCAATTGTAGGCCCTTCTTGGGAATCCCAGTTTACCGGTGGAAGAGTCCTTGTATCAATCCCCTTTGCCTTGTACTAGGGGTCAATAGTGGGGGCGGCATCTGAGAAGTCCTCCGGGAACCTCCAGAGCTTCAATTTTTGCATCATGCCTGCCATCATTCTGACGTAGTGCCAGCTCCGCACCTCCACGTCATCTTGGTAATCTGCCCAGAAATATTCCATATGGATGTGATGGGGCTCCGAAGCTCAGGGTAGTGTCATTGCAATCTTTCCATGCGGATCAAAAATTTTCTGCGCCAAGTAAAATTCTTTGAAGTTGTAACTTTTGAATTCATTGTCCGCCTCCTTTGCGATGGCTAGGCTACATGTGTAGTTCCCACAGATGATTGGGAATGGAATGTTGGGTATCTTTTTCAAGGGAAAGAGGGCATGCACCTCCATTATTTTCCTGTAGTATTCCAAGAGCACGATCGTGTCCCCACAGTGCTTGGGAAACAAGTAGGATTTCTCGGAGAAGCCGGTGACCCTAATGTAAGTGTGTTGTTAGAATTGGATGTAGTAGTGTCCATAAATATAGACCAAATTCATCACCTCTGAGGATAGGGGGTATCCTGCATCCTGGGTGGGTGTGATTAGATGATAATAAATGAACGCATCATTTACCCAGCAAAAACTGGGGAATCTGGCCTCCCATTGAACTTGTGGGAAATGGTCCCATGGTGCCTTTTGTCCCAGGCCAATTTTGAGCATGTCATCTGTAAGTAGGCCATGGGCATGGGGCCTCTACTGTGCTAGGGTCCAAAAAATGTAAGAACTCATGTAAAATTTCTTCTTCCTGTTCAGTTGAAGGAACTTGGAGTTGACATGGTTGGAAATTATTGTTGCCCAATCGAAGTATCCTCCCTTGGTGAAGATTCCGAGGAGGAATTAATACATCCATTTAGCAAATTCTTGGGCGGAGGGCTGCCCAAAGACCTGGGCCAATGCTATCATTCCCATCTGAATGCTCTCTTTGACCTCAGAGCGGGGAATCTCTATCTTCATTCTCTTGGGGTCCTTTTTTGGAACCTTGAGCCAATGGGTATTCATGTATACCTGGGAGGCATCCTCCAACTGTGTGAATTGGTCCAAGGCATATTTCCTTGTAACCAGTGAGGCCTTGGTGAATTGTGGGATTCATAGACTCGCTTGGAATGTGACTAGGTTGAGAGATACCAGAGGAGTAGGGTATTTGATTGGTTCTGCGGCTGTGAGCATAACAGCCCAAACAGAAGAGTTTTAATTGGTGGCTAGCATCAAGATCAGCTTCAGAGATTGCATAGAGCATAGGAAACAAGCCACCTTGAGGATTCAGGAGTCCCCAACATTGATTGCTAGCTGATCTCTAGCTTGTCGCTAGATGTACATTATTTTCACTAAGGCTTGCATTTCTGGCCATGTTTCGATGCTGGTGTCGGTAATAAGTTTGACTTTGGACTCAATCTTTGAGCCCATAATGACACTGTCTTGCATGAAGTTCATGGTCAGCGACATCTTCTCCAGGGCCTTCTCCATTTTGGATTTTACTGCCGCCCTGGTGGCCGCCGTGGAAGGTAGCTCTGGATTTCCAAGTGGAGAGGATGCAGATGCTTCAGACATGCTTGGGAAATGGACTCTAGAAACTTGCAAGGCAAAGCGACCGTCAGAACATATTAATCAAATAAAATATTTTGGGGTCTGGATATCTTACCACTGTGATGCTTGTTTTTTTTGAAAATTTAGTTTCATTCAAAAATAACCGAAAAATACACGCATCACATGAACTTAAGATTTTGACTAAACATCCAAGTCCAGGGATTTTATCACACTTGGTAAAGATACGGGATGGATGATGGTAGGAATCCCAGAGCTTGGAGAAGTAACTATTGGTGAGGATGTATAAAAAGGAAAGTCATCAAGCCCATGTGGGTGCCATGTGCATGGGTATTAAATAGGAGTTATGGCGATGATGGCGGAGCCAACCGTCTGAATGCACAAAAAGTGAAGGCCACTTGGATGGAATTGATTGTGTGCATGGGATATAAATGAGGGTCTGACTAGTTTTATGGAAGAGAGAGAAAATTGCCTGTTTGAAACCGGCCGAGAGCTGAGTTTCAAATAGGTGATTTTCTTCCCCAAAACAAATTCATGGGTGGAAGACCAGCAACACAGGCGACTCGACCTCCTTGCCAAGCCACCCGAAAGGATATACATGAAATTCGAGGGATATATACATGGGGATAGAGGGATATACACCAAATATACACAAATGTACACACATATACACCGTAGAACGACGTCCATAGGAAACTGGGAAAGGTAGAGTATAAATAGCTATCTACATAATCTACAAATTGACCACTTTTGCGCAGAGGGTGGACAACCCTCTGGCAGAGCAGGCCCACCAACGGGCGGCAAAACTAGAAAATAAGAAAAAAAAAAATAGAAAGACAACAAACAAATAAACGACAAAGAAGAAACACCAGGCAAACAAAAAGAAAATCAATGGGAATAGAGATACCAACCTGAGAATGCTGAAAGGTGGAGGAAAGGAGGAAGTTACCACAAGAGCTCTGCAATAGCTATAGTTGTCAAATGGTCACAACCCGCCACCACGAAGCACTCACAATCGCCTGAAAAGGATGGAAGTGTTAAGCACTGATTATCACTAACTCTCTACAAATTGCTCTATAATCACTCTAAAATTACTCTGAGTGCTCGAGTGTTTTAATTGTGGTAAATGTAAAAGTGACAGATAAGTTCTATTTATGCCCATGGTAAAAAGGCAGTCCACCTCCTCCCGGCAATCTTAGGACAAGCAAACCTCTGGACCCTGAACCTGGGGATTCCCCATGACAATAACCTTAAGAACATCATGGTGAAGAATCCTAGAGTCTGGCTCCCAACGAAGAATGACCTCCAGGACCGGAGTCCCAGAGATGAAAAACCAAACAAACAAAACACAACAACAGGGAAGAAAACCCCGGAGAAAGAAAACAAAAGGGAAAAAGACAAGGCAAAGCCACAAGCAAAAACAAACAAAAGAAAAAAGGGGGGATCCAACATTTTGCACACAAAATGTAGGGACGGGGATGCAGGGCATAAAAAATGGTGACTATCTGGTACAAATGCCTTAGCACATTTGAGAACTATAGACTCTCTAGTTAGTAAAACTAGAACAAGCCACTTCTCGAAGTGTCTGATAGGCAAAGAGCAACATATCTGAGAGAATCCAACCACACGGGATCAGTCTGTAGCCCTTTGTCAGTGGTGTCATGTGTGCTTTGGAAGGAAATCAATCCAATGACCTCTAGGAGGAGTAGAGAAGATGCACTAATTACATCGAACCAGTCATCAATTTGCTTGTTTCCCCCGAAGACCAGAATTTCATCCCACTTTTTCTTATTATTTTGTTTGTTTCTAGGTGGGAAGGCGGTACTTTTCTCACCATTAGACTTAAGCTTAGCTAATTTCAATGGTGGTACTTCTTTCACTTGTCCACCTATACTTAGATGTTCAAAGAGGGGATAAAGCTCTGGACCCAGGAAGAATTCCTTAAAGTTTCAGAACTGGGTCAACCAACCAGTACAACCAATCTTCCCTTGGCGTGTCTGATTACTTGTTCCTTATATTAATTTGTTCACTGATTGCCAGACTCCTGAAGACAACACCCGATGGAGATTGCTCAAAATGTGCCACATCCTATGAAACAACCCCAGAGACCGGGATGACTCCACTATGCTAAAGATAGATTCCAAAGTTCACCATGTCGTAGACATCGTACCAGAAACCCGAGTTTATGTGAAGCATTCCAGTTCCTGCAAGACAGAACAAAATGCGAGGACCCCGGAAGAAAACCAAAAAAAAATGAAAACAAAAACACCAAAAAAGGACTGCCCCAGAGGATAGCCAGATGAGGCTATTTACAAGATGGGGTACCTTGCAACGAGGCACATGAAAGAAATATTTACAAGTGGGGGGGCTTTACATATAATACAACTTTGGACAAACTTACCCTATTCGAAGTAGTGTTTGAGAAACTATCCATTAACGGGCAATGAGACAAGTTCACTAGTTAGGGTGTTAAGGCGGTAAGTATTTTCCCCGTAGATTTTCAAGATTAGGTATGGTCCGAGCCAGAGCCGTTGAAACATGGTATGCTTTCATTTCTTCTCTCGGGCCTTGTCCCACAACAGGACTAGATCCAAAATCTGAAAAGCCTTGTATTGGGCTCTTCTGTCAAACCATCATTTTACCATTGCTTGATGATGCGTGAAATGTTCAAGGGCTATGTCTTGTTGTTCTTCCATTCACACCAGATTTAAGAGCTGAACCTCCATGATGTTGTCCCTGTTGCTAAATTTCTGCATAAATTGTAAAATTGGGATCTGTAAGTTAACTGGGAATACAGGGTTCTGACCATAAACCAGATGGAATAGGGATGTTCCCAGGGTGGCCTTGACACAAATGCGATCTTCCCAGAGGGCGAATTTCAACTTTTGATGCCAATCCTGGGGGTTCTGTTCTACCAGGTGTTTGATCACTTTAAGTAGATTTTTATTTGTTGATTCAGCAATGTCGTTCCCCTAGGGATAGTAGTTGCTGGAAAACTTTAAAGTGATCCTCTGATTGTAGGTCCATTCGAGTAACTGCACTGAAGAAAATGCCGGACCATTGTCACATACCAAAGAAAAGGGCATTCCAAACCTTGTGACCATGTTTTCTTCCAGGAATTTGATAACTACATCTACCGTGTTGTTTTTGCATGGTATAGCCTCAGACCACAGAGTGCTATAGTCAGTAGCAGTGAGAATGTATCAATAATTGGCAGACAAGTTAGGGTTAATTTCCCTGATGAAGTCAAATGCCCACTGGGCAAAGGGCCTAGCCTCAAACACTGGTTGTAAAGGCATAGCCAGGTTACGCTCACAATGCACCGTAGTTTGGCAAGTGTGGCATTTCCTAACATGAGTGTAAACATCCTTGAATATACAGGGCCAATAGTATCCAGCCCAAAGGATATGATGGGTAGTGGCATCGGCTAAGTTGTGCCCAGTTCCAAATTGCCCGTGGAATTCATTAATCACTCTTATAGCTTAGTCTCTATCGATGCACCGGAGGTACACTCCCTCGTAGTTCCTGTGGTAGAGCGCAAAGTTTTTGATCATGAAGTGAGCACTTTTCATCCATAGGGTGCGGAATTTGTGGGGAGGTAATCCCTCTAGGAATTTATTATTTAGTAACAAATATACCAAATCGGTATACCACGGGTCTTGAATAATGGAATCCACTATGTAGGTTTGACATTCTATGCGGGGAGTCTCTTCTGCCATCGCTTGACTTAGTCCCTGGCCCCAGACTATCTTAATGGGCTACATTTCTAAGTCATACTCTTGGAGGATGGCCATCTATTTTCCCCATCTCTCACCCAATTTGATCTGCATCAGCAAAGATTTGACGGCCTGGTCTGGAATGATAGCATGTAACTTGCTCCGGAGAATATAATGCCAGAATTGTTTCACGGTGTGAACTAGAGAAAAGGCCTGATTTTCTAGTGATGAATATCAGACTTAGGTGTTCTTGAAGGGGGAGCTCATGAAATATATTGGTCATTCTTCCCCTTCAACCTTTTGAGTCAACACTACCGCGGAAGAATGCGGCGAAGCAAAGGAGTAAATATAAAATAAAAGGGAATAATCCAGACTAGCCAGGACAGGTGCTTCCTTTATAGTTTTTTTGATCTGGGTGAATGCCCTCTTTGCTTCAGGACTCCACTCAATCTTGGTATCCTTCTTCATCATCTCATTGAGTAATTTTATGATTTCTACGAATCCAGTGATGAACCGTCGAACAAAGTTGATCTTTCCGAAGAAGGATCGTATCTCTTTCTTGCTGCCAGGAATTTCTAAATTTAGCAATGCTTTGACTCTGTCAGGGTCTATGGATATGCCCTTCTTGGAGATGATATGGCCAAGCAAATTCCCCTTGGTGACCCTAAATATGCACTTCTTGGGGTTGAGGGATATTCCATACTGGCGACATCTCTCACAGATCTGAGCAAGATGGGAAGAATGGTCACGCCTGTCTTGGGAAAAGATGGTCAAGTCATCCATGTAAATGATTATGCACCAATTCACAAGGCCCTCGAACACAATTTCTATGGCCTTTTTAAATGTAGCCCTTACATTGATTAGACCAAAGGGCATTCTCTTGTATGTAAACATTCCCCACTTGGTGGTAAACGTTGTTTTCTCTCTGTCTTCATACTTAACCATGACCTGGTTATATCCAGAGTACCCATCCAAGAAGGACATCATCTGGGATCCATTCACTATCTGTAACACCTCATCCAACGAAGGGAGAGGGTGATTATCTTTCTTGGAGGCTTTGTTCAAGTTTCAGAAATCTATGCAAAGGCGGATCTCACCGTTCTTATTCCTCATAGGGACTAGGTTGGCAACCCATGTAGTGTGCCAGATTGGGAAGATTATTTGGGCTAACAGCAGTTTTTCTACCTCTTGACAGATCAGAGGCTCTATCAAGGGGTTGACTGGTCTTTGCTTTTGCCAAAAGGGCTTAGCATCAGGTTTCAGGGGAATAGTATGAGTCATGATGGAAGTGTCATATGTTTTCAAATCTTCATATCCCCATGCAATTACGTCGATGTATTCTTAGAGAACTACGAGAATCTTCTCCTTCTCCTCAAGGGAACAGGAGGTACCAATGTGAATCATCTTTTCCTCACCGGGCTGGCCAATGTTAACCTTTTCAAACTTTCCTCCCTTAGAGGAGGATGACACCTTCTCCCGGGTCTGAGGGTCTGAGTTGAAGATTCATTCCAATACAACCATCCCCTTCGGGATGGTGTTAGTAGGTAGGTCCATGATCTCATCATCTTTGTTGCCCTGCCTAATATCGTCATGATCTCATTCTTCCACTATCTAATTTTTAAAGATGCCAACATTCACCATGAAGGCCGGGATATGCTAATCATCCTCAAAAACCTGAAAGTGGGTGACATTATCTGGAATGGACGGGGTGGGGACCATCTCAACTAAAAATCTTTAGAGTCGCAAGCCGGCCATTGGCTCAAGTGTGCTGGCAGAAATGGCGAGGGCATTTGAGACAGAGTTTCATCGTTGGGGAATGAGGTCAATACTGAAGGCATCAAAATCCTCAATAAGGCTCCAAGCCTGATTGTGGTACATGGCCAGCCTTTTGTCGTGGCATGTGTATTGACTTCGGACTTGTTTGACAATCAACTCCAAATCACCCAGAGCTCGGAGGCAGGTGACACCTTTCCTTAATGCAAATAAGAGTCCAAGGACCAAAGCCTCATACTCTATGACATTGTTTGTATAGTTAAACTACAGTCTATAGGACAAAAGGAAGGACTTCCCTCATGGGTTGATTAGTTCTACCCCAGCCCCGTAGCCTTGTTTAGATCGAGACCCATCAAACTTGAGGGTCCATAAGTCAGTGTTCATAGTCTGGGACTGAGGAGGGATAGTAGCCTTTGGATTTCTGTTGGGAGATTTAGTAGGCGCTCCCTCCTGAACTACTAGTGTGGAGGTAGAGTCTACCTCCAGAGGTGTTTGGATTTGGGATTCCTGAGGAGATGGTACCAAAGGGGTGCATACTGTAGGAATACTGGGCCTTGGGGAATCAGGTATATGTTCTTTATTCTGAAAGGTATCAAGGTGCTGATTAGCGATCAAAAGGAAAGGCCCACACTTGAGCTCTGAATGTTTCTGATAGTGTACACGGCACCAAGTGCCGGATAGGAGTGTAGCGAGGGTTGTTGTGGCACCTTGAGAGTTGATCTCAACTCTCATCTTTTCTTCTAGGTCTTGGGCTCTCTGCAGCACCGTGGGATCCTCTCCGAGGATGAAATTGAATGTTAAGATTTCAAAGGGTCGGTACACCCCCGGGGAAGTATCAGAGAAGAAGACCTCATTGACCCTCCCAACCTCGGTAAGGGCCTATTTTATCTGAGGTTCACTTTCGACCCGGATCTTATTTTATTTTCCCTTCCATGGAAGCCATAAATGGGTGAAGTTGGTTGAAAAGTATCCATTCAAGGACTTAGACTAATTCTGACTTAATAACATCCTGTAAGTCTCTGGGATATCCACCACTTGGATGTCAATTATGGTGGCTATCCTGGGGTCCTAGATAAGCTGTATCCGGACATTCTTTAATTCCCCCACCATTTTTATAGTAGTCTTATCCAGCTGGGTCACCGCACTATTAGATGGGGTGGGATTGAATTCAAGCTTCTGACAAATGGACAAGGGCATGATGTTACCCAAAGCTCCGGAGTCTACTAGGCAATTGTGTATATTTTTGCCTTGGATACTCAGGCCTAGTAGAAAGGGGGGATCCTCATTGTTCCCTCGGAAGATGGTTGTGTTAGCATCTTCGAACGAGACAGTCTTGGGCGGGCGGCTAATGGTTTTTGGGTTCCCCAAGAGCTTTAAAAGAGACCTCTTCTACTCAGGATAGTTTAGCAAAACCTCCATTAGGGTCATGGAGGTGGTGGTCTATTCTAACACCTTCATAATGTCAAATCTTCCTCCCAGAAACTGGTGATTTCCCTCGGCCAGATCTTTTGCTTGGTTAGAGCTAGGACCTTTTGGAGGAGCGGGTCAGTCAGTCACGTTATTCTAGGGAGGAGGGGTGTCTTTGATAGGAGGTGTGGGTGTGTAACCTAGTCTTTTACCAATGTGACTCTGAGTATTATATGGATTCTACAGGTTGGTAAAGGTGTTGGCCTTGAAGGGAAGGATAGATTCATCAAAGAATCCCTACAGTTCAGATTCCTCTTCATCCTCCCTGAAAGTTCTGAAGCAGATGGTGTCACAAGTGAAGGCACTGTAGGTTGTCTCTTGGATAGGAGGCTTTGGAGGGGTGCTATCATGTGACTACTGTCTATCTAGTTGGGAGATCATGATAACCTTTTCCAAAGTGGCACAATTAACCTCGTTGTGTGAACCCGTGTCATGCAATCTACACCAATTAGTCATGGGCTGAAAGTCTGCAACTGGTGTGAAATGTGATGGTCCAGCACCATTTTCGTTCAGAGGCAGGCCTCTGGTGTTCATGTTATTATTCCATTGCTGTTGATTAGGCCTAGGCCCATTGTTGAAGTTTCTTCCTCCAGTGTTGTTGTTTCGTTGGCCAGAGAAAATGTTTCCCCTCTGGGAATTTGAATTCTGGGGTGTGTAAGACCCCGCCTTCAGTTGGCCCATATCCACAGTCAAGGTAGACAACATTCACCAGAGGGATTCAACATCATTGGTCAACTGAGTGTTGGCATCACAGTTTGATGGTTGTTGTTGTTGGTTTCTTAGGAAGGCAGCAATATTAGCCGGAGTCAAGGGCGGAAATCCTCCAGTCGCAGATGACTAAAAGAAGGGCACTCTGGACGGTTGTGTCTGAGACTATTGTGCCTGCTACGGCTGATTCTAAGGGAAAGTTTCCAGACCCGGCATCATCTAGGTTTATGTTGGGTAAACATACCAAGCCTACTAGTCTATCAGGGGTGGTGGAGGATTCATCACCATCGAGGGGGCTCCCATCACTAGATTGGGGTTGTACCCCCCGACATACGCAGTTTCGCTAGGGACCATGTTGAAGTGTGTACTCTGCCCAATCCCGCCCAGGGATTTGTTGAGACCACGGGATAGTTCAAAAGCTAGGTTGTAGACTTTTGCCAAAGTGTCCCAGTCGCCTGCAGCAGTTGTTCTCCAAAGGAGAGTGGCAATGAAGGGGTCCATCGCGTTAAGGTAAGTCTGTATGGTTACTTTTGGGGATGGAATAAAAGGGCCCGTGCACTGATTCAAGACATGCTAGAACCTATGGTTGAATGTTACAAGAGGTTCATTGGGTTCCTTCCTGATGGAGATGAACTGGCTATGGGACCAGGCTGGATCCACATGCACGCAAAAGGCAGCCAGGAAGGCATCTTCCATGTCCTACTAACTGTTTATGGAGTTTGCGGGAAGGTTAAGGTACCAGTTCAACTCGCCTTATCCTAATCACAAGGGAAACATATGTGTCACAACATCTTCATGCTGGATCCGGTGTCATTTCATGGCATTCTTATATGCCTGTAAATTCTCTTCTGCGTTTTGTGAGCCTAAGTGCTCATATCGTGGGTAGATCTTCTTTGGGTGGGAGGGTAAGTCGTTGATTGCGCCCAAAAAAGTCCCCATTGGGGACCCAATGTTTTTGAAATACGCGGCCTTTGCGGGAACTAGATGTTGGGTAGTTTGGGCACTAGTTCCCAGGATTTCCTAAGAAGTTTGGGTATTCTGAGGTATGCTAGACCCCCAAACAATAGTTGCTGGTATGATTTTCGAGGTCCGTTTCTTTCGAGCAGGAGGCTCAAGTTTGACAAACCTTCCGGGGTTCGGGGCAGACCTAAGGATTCTTTCAAATTTCACTAGGGAGAAAGACCCAATCCCGCTAAAGGCTTGACTCTTAAAACTAGAACTCGGGGAACCCTCAAGAGGTGTAAAATCAAAATCTTGGGAGGGGGATGAGTTCATGCCCTCCTTCTAGCGCCAGTTTCTGTTGACAAGGTTTTCCTAACCGGGTCCGCCAATAGTCATAAGTTGTCACTGGGTACCGGAGATATCGGCCAGCTCCACCTACAAAGGTTATCTGGGGAGTTGGATTCCCTAGGCCTTCAAGCACCTGGGTGTCGGGTCACGATGGTGTAGGGCTCAGTTGGGAGAAGTGACTATTTTCGAGGGGGATAACTGGTTTCTTCAACTCATTCCCTCCGGAGATTCAATAAGGTAAGGTTTCCCCTAGCATTCTACACTTAGCAAATAACATGAAAAAGATCCTGTAGGGTTAGAAATACTTCATCTAACTATAGTCATGTTTAAACGTCCAGAACATCAATAATACTCTAACATACTACACTAAATACCGAAGAAATACACAACCATCAGCTAGTATTTTATCAGTAGCGGGGGTAAAGAAGTCGTTGATCTATTTTAACATATCAAAGTAGAAGACGTAAAGAACATGAAACATGAAATACCATAAACTCAGAAGCAGAAATGCCAACAACATCATTGCAAAGAATTCTTCCTTTTTCATTAACGTCTCTTCCAGCAAGCACTGGTGCGTGATACAATAATGGCTCTACGGGAGCGTCTAACTATTGAAAACAGAATAATGGGGCATTGAGCTATGCAACTAAAAATGAGAAATTGCCTTTCTATTATGGTGGACAACAAAATCATCAATTTTGTCGACGCTTGGAAATAGGCCAGTCTAGCTATTTATACAATTCTCTTCTAACCCTAACGTTATTTTACATCATGTTTTAATAAAATACAATATCTGGGGGCCGGTACTACCTACGCCACCCTATAAAAGACCTTGAGATAGAATAGGCCTGCTATGTATGAAGAATGAGACAAGAATATATAGAGGAAGAATTAGCCTTGAGAAGAGAGCCAAGAAAGAGAAGGAAGAAAGTAGGTCCCCTAGGAATCAAGGCTACATGCCTCATAAATGGGAAATGCGGTGCCCTATCTCCAATGCGCTAGGTGTACCTCTGAGCGGTGCCTCGAGAAGATCATCCTATCAGAAAACCAACTGTTGAGTTAACTCTCCCTTGATGTAGCCAACCACCTTCTGACAGCCTTTATTAACCACTTCTGAAAGTGACCGATCGGCCTCAGGGACCAGGACACGGATCACTTGAAAGAATACAAAATTTTGGATCTGAGACTCCGGGATCCAGGAACTTACATCCCCAAAAGAATAAAGAATACCCAATGTTTGAGTTTTCCCTGGCCTCCAAAGAAATCTCAAGGTTGCTTATTATCATTGAAATCCTGGAGGAGGCGAGAAATGCCATCCTCATCTACATCTTTTAGGCTGGCCCTTCGGTACTTAGCCACTTCAATTTGTTCCCCCAGGTATGGAACATTCTCTTTAAATTCATTGGCCATTTTTTCTGTGTCATGACCACTAAGTACCATGCGAGTTAATTTTTTCATCTAGGCCCCATCTATCCCCTCCAGGGATTGATACCGAAACTTCATTATTTTATCAAAACTCCCCAAAACTAAATCCTCTGGTGTACATGTATCTGTGCTAAGGGGGTTAGCCCAAGAAGTCTTTGTTACAAAAGACTTATATAAATTGAAAGAATATTTTACCGCATTGACTTTATCTTGGAGAGTCCCCACCAGTTGCTTGATTACCTCCAATGTGAGGTCAAGTCTGGAGTGTTGGGCTCTTACAAAATTGAATGATTTATCCACCAGAATTCTAGATTCAGAAATCATATCCTCTCCCAGGCCAAGGAGTTCTTCTAGCTCCACCTTCCATGCTTGATAATTCTCAATATCAACCTCCCACAGGTCAATAAGTGTCTCCGCCTGGTGTATAACATGTCAAGCTGTATATAAATTTGGGAGGGTGGATACCAGGAAATGTCAGGTGTTTCCTATTTGTAGGGTGACCCACTCATCCACTACCTGGGCCTTCTTCTTCATAGTTCACAGGGAGTCTATGTCACTCTACGGCAAATCTTCAGAGGTGGACACCTCCGAAGGAGCGGTGTTGATAGGTCGAGCCAGCTCTGTAAGAAACCCCACAAGGTTTGTGTTTTTTGTCTTTTCTGCATTGAGCCTTTGGAATTCCTTCTCATAACGGGCCTCTACTACCCTAGCTGCCTCCTTTAGTAGGTCCACCTCACCCTATTTTCCCCTTTTACCCAGCAATACCTCTGTAACACTGTAATCTCTGGGCTCTGCGGTTGCTTCATCGGTGCCTGGGGGAGGTGTCGCCATAATGTTAACTGTTTCCCTGCCCGGACCGGTTTGAAGAGTATGAACCATGCAAGCTTTCTTGGCCTTTGGTGGGGCCTCGACCTGAGCCATCATTTCGAATAGGGAGAGAGGAGTTATGGGAGTGGATGGAGCTTTTCTTTTTCTGCTCTCTATTAACCACTGAGGCGGCAGGGGTGGCTTCTTTGCCAAAATCTATTCCCTGGTGTCCTGTGGTTGTTGCTCCTTAGTGGCATGGACCTCATCTGTCCCTTTCCCTGCATCTTCTTCTTCTGCAACAATATTTTCCTCAGCAACCTCCATCTCCTTAGCCTTGTCCTCTGTATCCATCGCTTTGTCTAGACTTTTGTAGGCATCCTCGGGGATTTCCTCTTCATACGATTCTTCTTGTTGCTCTTCTTCTACCATCGGGGCTTCTTCTTCTATTGGTACATCCTGTGGCAATAGGGGAGGTGTTGGGCTGAGATTTAAAATTTGGGCCACGATAATCACCTTCCCAAAGGTTTCTCCCAGGAGTGGCGTCTGTAACATGGCGGTTGGAGTTACGGTTATTCCCAAAGGTCTGGTTCCCCTAGCAGATGCCATTTGTTCACCCTGCCTCTATTGGTCTACGCCCGTAACCTGCATCTCTTGAGTCTCGAAGGAAATCTCCAGCTCTGGCTCTCTTTCTTCTATCTACTTTTTCTGCTCTTGTGCAAGCTCTTGTTCAGGAGCTTCTTGCTCTGGAGCTTCTAGTTTTGCCTCTAGGACTTGTGTCCCTGCTTGTCTGGCGTCCCCTTGCAAGTTTCCGAACTCCTCGATTGCAAAGACATCAAATTCCTCCTATGGAGGGGGACTGGATGGGACTTCAGCAGGCTCTGTTTCCTTCTCCAGGTCCGGGGAACTGGAAGAGAGGATTTCTACTTGTTTAGCCTGGGATGTTCCCAACCCCGGCTCTGCCTTAGGATTTTGGTTGAGCCTTTTCTTTCTTTGGGTAACCAAAGGTGGCCCCACATCCCTTATTTCTTCCACTTCAATGGGATCCACCCCCGTTGCCTTTACCATTAAGGCCGCTAGTGACAGGGAGGAAGAGGGATGAATTGGCCTGGCCATGAGCATTGGAGTAGCTAGCTGCATTATTAATTTCTCCCTCATCTACTAGGAGGTTGCCACTGATTGTTTTATTTTCTCTTTTATGGGGACTTCTTATGCAAGAGGGTTCGTATCTATTTCTTTACCTTTATCAACTCTCTACGAAGAAGTCCTGGCCCCCGGAGTCAATTTTGGTGCTGGCTGGGCTGCTCGGTGGGTACTTTCAGGGCACACCTTCTAAAAGTATGCATGACTTCGCTCGACCACCTCTGGAGTGAAGTCCTCAATTGTAGGCCCTTCCTGGGCATCCCAGTTTACCGGTGGAAGAGTCCTTGTATCAATCCCCTTTACCTTGTACTGGGGGTCGATAGTGGGGGCGACATCTAAGAAGTCCTCCGGGAACCTCCGAAGCTTCAATTTTTGCATCATGCCTGCCATCATTCTGACATAGTGCTGGCTTCGCACCTCCACGTTGTCTTATAAATCTACCCAGAAATCCTCCATATGGATGTGATGGGGCTTCGAAGCATGGGGCAGTGTTGTTGCAATCTTGCCATGCAGATCAAAATTTTTCCGCGCCAAGTAAAATTCTTCCAAGTTGTAACTTTTCAATTCATTGTCCGCCTCCTTTACGCCGGCCAGGATACATGTGTAGTTCCCACAAATGATTGGGAATAGAATGTTGGGTATCTTTTTCAAGGCAAAGAGGGCATGCACCTCCATTATTTGCCTTCAGTATTCCAAGAGCATGATCTTGTCCCCATAGTGCTTGGGCAACAAGTAGGGTTTCCTGGAGAAGATGGCGACCCTAATGTAAGTATGTTGTTGGAATTGGATGTAGTAGTGTCCATAACTATGGACCAAATTTATCACCTCTGAGGATAGGCAGTATCCTGTGTCCCGAGTGGGTGTGAGTAGATGATAATAAACGAACACATCATTTACTCGATAAAAACTGGGGAAGCTGGCCTCCCATTGAACTTGTAGAAAATCATCCCATGGTGGCTTTTGTCCTAGGCCAATCCCGAGCACACCATCTGTAAGTAGGCCATGGGCATGGGGCCTCTGCTACGCTAGGGCCTAGAAATGTAAAAACTCATGTAAAATTTCTTCTTCCTATTCAGTTGGAGGAACTGGGAGTCGACATGGTTGGAAATTATTGTTGCCCAGTTGAAGTATCCTCCCTTGGTGGAGATGCCAAGGAGGAAGTACTATATTCATTTAGCAAATTCTTGGGCGGAGGGCTGCCCAAAGACCTGGGCCAACGCTATCATTCCCATCTGAATTCTCTCTTTGAACTCAGAGTAGGGAATCTCTATCTTCATTCTCTTGGGGTCCCTTTTTGGAACCTTGAGCCAATGGGTATTCATGTATACCCGGGCGGCATCCTCTAGCTGTGTGAATTGGGCCAAGGCATCCGTCCTTGTAACTACTAAGGCCTTGGCAAATTGTGGGATTCCCATACTCGCTTGGAATGTGACTGGGTCAAGGGATACCAGAGGAGTAGGGTATCTGGTTGGTTCTGCGGCTGTGAGCATAACAGCCTGAACAGAAGAGTTGTAATGGTGGCTAGCGTCAAGATCAGCTCCAAAGATTGTACAAAGCATGGGAAACAAGCTACCTTGAGGATTGTGGAGTCCCCAACATTGATTGCTAGCTGATCTCCAGCTTGTTGCTGGATGTACATTGATTTCACTAAGGCCTGCATTTCTGGCCATGTTCCGACGCTGGTGTCAGTAATAATTTTGACTTTGGACTCAATCTTTGAGCCCATAATGACACTGTCTTGCACAAACTTCATGATCAGGGGCATCTTCTCTAGGGCCTTCTCCATTTTGGATTTTACTGCCGCCTTGGTGGCCGCCGTGGAAGGTAGCTTTGGACTTTCGGGTGGAGAGGATGCGGATGCTTCAGACATGCTTGGGAAATGGACTCTGGAAACTTGCAAGGAAAAGTGACCGTCAAAACGAATTAATCAAATAAAATATTCTAGGGTCTGGAGATCTTACCACCGTGATGCTTGTTTTTTCTGACAAGTTAGTTTCATTAAAAAATAACCGAAAAACACACGCATCACATGAACTTAAGATTTTTGACTAAACATCCGGGTCCAGGGATTTTATCACACTTAGTAAAGACACAGGATGGATGATGGTAGGAATCTTGGATCCCAGAGAAGTAACCATTGGTAAAGACGTGTAAAAAGGCAAGTCATCAAGCCCATGTGGGTGCCACGTGCATGGGTATTAAATAGAAGTTATGACGATGACGGCGGAGCCAATTATCTGACTGCATAAAAAGTGAAGGCCACTTGGCTGGAATTGATTATGCACATGGGATATAAATGAGGGTCTGACTGGTTTTATGGAAGAGAGAGAAAATTGCCTGTTTGAAACTGGCCAAGAGCCGAGTTTCAAACAGGTGGTTTTCTGCCCTGAAATGAATTCATGGGTGAAAGACCAACAATACAGGTGACTCAACCTCCTTGCCAAGCCACCTGGAAGGATATACATGAAATACAAGGGATATATACATGGGGATAGAGGGATATACACCAAATATACAAAAATGTACACACATATACACCGCAGAACAACGTCTACAGGAAACCAGGCAAGGCAGAGTATAAACAACTATCTACATAATCTACAAACTAACCACTTTTGTGTAGAGGGTGGACAACCCTCTGGTAGAGCCGGCCCACCAACGGGTGGAAAAACTTGAAAATAGGAAACAAACAAAATAGAAAGACAATAAACAAACAAACGAAAAAGAAGAAACACCAGGCAAATGAAAAGAAAACTGGCAGGAACAGAGATACCAACCTGAGAATGCCAAAATGCAGAGGAAAGGAGGAAGTTACCATGGGAGATCTGCAATAGCTATAGTTGTCAAATGGTCACAACCTGCCACCATGAAGCACTCACAATTGCCTGAAAAGGATGGAAGTGTTAAGCACTAATTATCGCTAACTCTCTACAAATTGCTCTGTAATCGCTCTAAAATTGCTCTGAGTGCTCGAGTGTTTTAATCGCGATAAATTTGAAAGTGATAGATAAGTTCTATTTATACCCATGGTAAAAAGGCAGTCCACCTCCTCCTGGCAATCTCAGAACAAGAAAACCTCCAGACCCTGGAGCCTGGGATTCCCCGTGACGACAACTTTAAGAACATCATGGCAAAGAATCCCAGAGTCTGGCTCCCAACAAAGAATGACCTCCAGGACCGGAGTCCCAGAGACGAAAAACCAAACAAACAAAACACAACAACGGGGAAGAAAACCCCGAAGAAAGAAAACAAAAGGGAAAAAGACAAGGAAAAGCCGCAAGAAAAAACAAATAAAAGAAAAAAAAGGGGGACCCAACATTTTGCACACAAAATGTAGGGACGGGGATGCAGGGCATAACACCTCTCACCGCCTTCATAAAGGAATTCTTGGGAGGTAGGCCCTCTAAAGATTTATTTTAATCTAGCATACATGGAAAGAAAAAAATGAACTTAGTCAAACAAGTTTGGGAATTTGATTCACTCAAAGAGTGAAGAGTATATCCCTATTGTCTTCCTTCATTCCAAAAAATTCAAACACTATTTGTTCTTTTTCAACCCCTTGACAAGGAGGTTCTTAAAAATGAAGTGTAGTTCAATTACTTATCCCTTTCTTTCTACCAAATTGAATTTTCACATTTGGCTTTTTCATTCACTTCAAAAAGTGAAGAGCATATGCCTAATGCTTGTTCAATTTAGACAATAATAGGGGTTTTCCTAAGTATGCTAGTTTTAAAGAAATTTGCCACAATTTAAGAAATACAAACTTGATTAGAAAAATACCTTGTTTTTGAAGCTAGCAAAGGCTAGGCGCATTTTTGATGTATTTTGCTTTTTTATTTTCCAACTCACCTAGTGGTGATCATTCCCACTCCAGCTCCTCCAACAAGTTAGTCAACACAACAAAGGAAAAGTGAAGAAAAACTTGCAAATCCAAATGACAAATCACTCCTAAGTTCTTTTAATCCAATTTTCCAAAACAATCAAGCTTAAAAAACTAGAAATAAAAATTTATCAAAGACTAGGGAATTTCTTTTTGTAAGCAAAGAAAATTTTGGTATAATGATCATACGAATTCTCTTCCTCTTTTAAACTTTCCAAAATATTTGATGCATGAATTTCCTTAGAGAGTTTATTTTGTGCTCTTACCTCTTTGCTAGGTCTTGTCACTCTCTTCTCTAGTTTCTCTACCTTTGGATGATTTTTCATTTGCAGGAATAAAAAATATAGAGAGTTAGAAAGATGAACAAATCAGTTAAAACTTGCTAAAAAGCAAAAATTTCTATGCGGCATTCAACTGCTAGAAAGTGGAACTTAAAAATTTGAAAGTGGCAATTAAAAGTTGAAATGCAGCTTTGGAAAATCCATAGGCAGCTAAAGATAAACCACAGGTGGCATAGAATGTGAAAATTGCAGTCTAAGAATGATAGTAAGTGGCTCTGGAAGGATCACAGGCCATCTTTTTCTACTAGCAAGTGGCCCTTTATAGAATCAGGTGGCACAATTTATCTTCTACGCAACTTAAGAATGATAGAAAGAAAATAAAAGAAATTTCTAAGCGGCTCTTGACTATTCATAGGCGGCTTCAGAATCTTCGTAGGCGGCTCTTCTCCCATTTTCTAAAAAATTACAAGAAAATAATGCAAAACACACAAAAATAATGATGAAAATGTTTAAACTAAGGCCTAAAGCCCAATGGTGGGCATCATTTGTGTGTGAGAAATTATACCTTCATGAAATTAGGATTCCAAACTACAATTTTATTGAAAGAAAAACAACAATTTAGCCTAAGAATTGCAATTAAATCTATGATATCTCATGGTTCTCTATATAATCTTTGTTGAAAAATCTCTCAGCCTTAATCTCTCTCAAGGACAATCCTAGAATGAGAAATTGATACAAAAATGCATGATCTATCTCTTAATCTTCTCAAATGATATGAAATTCTAACTCAAATGCTCATGATATCACTCTTAAATCAACAAATTGCTTCTACAAATGATCAAAATACTATGCAAATTCTCACTATGCTCTCAATTTCTCACAAATTGCCTATAATAAGGATGCTATGCATGCAAATTTTCTAGGATATGAAATGCATACAAAATGGCTTGTAGTTATAGCAAATTCCCAAGGGTAGGGGGTAGAGTGAATTGACCATGGGTTAATCCTTGGTTGATTTTGATCCTTCAAATGGTTTCAAATGGGGGGACCATTTAAATGGTTGTCCTCAAAGGGTGGGACAAGAAGACAAGATCCTCAATTCTCATTGGTCGAGCAAATTGAGTTGAAAGAAATTAGGATTTATTTAATTTAATCAATTAACTAAACTAGTCATGTAAGGGTGAATAGGTTGGATTTTATTTTTGATTTAAAACTATAAAATTAATTGATTAAAATTAATTATATAATTTTGATTGATCCCTTTTTTGTTTAAATTTGATTATTTGATGTCATTATTAATTAATCCCTTGATTTTAATTGATTTTGTCCAATTTTCTTGATAAATGTCCATTTAAATGATTTCAATTGATTTTGATTCATTTCAAGCATTTTGATGAGATTTAAAGCAATTTTGCTGAGATTTGCAGATTGGGATGATTAAGAAACACCTGCTCAATTTTAGGTGTGTACAGAACTCCTAGAAATACATAATTGACTACCTCTGAATAAAATTTCATCCTGAATGAAATAATCCAACCACTTACTTTTATCGGAAACAATAGATTCCTTACAAGCCTTGCAAGGTTCATTCAAGTCTGAATCTTTCTCATACAAGACCTTCAATTCATCGAATCTCAATACTACAATTTTCATCACCATTAAAAAATTCCTTCTCTTACTCAAAGCATCAACAACTTTATTTGACACACCATTCTTATGTTTTCAACACAAATGTATAACTTTGCATTAATTCTAGTCATCTCATATGTCTCTGATTCAACTTACCTTGGCTGCTCAAATTCTTCAATGCTTAACTATCAGTATATAGTACAAACTCCCTAGGTAACAAATAACATCTCCACTTCTTTAAAGGTTGAATTATATCATGTAAATCTTGATCTTACATTGAATACCTTCTCTTAGCATCTTTCAAATTCTCACTAAAATAAGCAACATGTCCTCCTTCTTGAGTCAAGACAACTCCAATTTTATTTCCACTAGCATCACTGTATACTTGAAATACCTTATTTAAATAAGGTAAAGCTAACACCAGTGTTTCTGTCACCTTATGCTTCAATAATGAAAAACTCATTTGTGCTCCATTTGTCCATTTGAATTCCTTTCTATCTCCTCTCATAGTTTTAGTCAGCACTCCATCGATTAAAATAAAGTTCCTGATGAACTTTCGATAGAAACTATTCAACCTATCAAATCATTTTACCTCTCCAACATTCCCTAGTGTAGGCCATTCAAAAATTACTTTCACTTTCTCAAGATCCATCTTCAATCCTTTAGCAAATATTACAAATCCCAAGTATACAAACTCCTCCTTCATGAAATTACACTTCTTGTTGTTTATCAGAAACTTCTCTTCCCCTAACTTCTGCAATACTTGTATAAAATGCATCAAATGTTCCTCTCTCTTACTAAAAATTGAGATATCATCCAAATACAAACTGACAAAATTACTCAAGAATTTATTCAAGACTTCATTTATTAGCCTCATAAAAGTACTACGTACATTAGAGAATCCAAAATGCATTACCAAACACTCATAAAATCCTTCATTTGTCTTAAATGCAGTCTTCCACTCATCACCTTCTCTAATGATATCCACTCTTCATGTACATCTTGGTGAAATACTTATCCCCACTTAAACAATCTATCAAATCATCCATCTTTGGAAAAAGAAACAAATACTTAATTGTAATCTGGTTGATAGTTATTGAATCAATACACATCCTCCATTTTCCATCTTTCTTAGGTGCTAACACTATAGGCACTACACATGGACTCAAACTTTCTCTGATCAACACTCTCTGCAACAAATATTTCACTTGCCTTTTGAATTCTTCATTCTCTATCAGTGTCATACTTCTTAATTAAGCATATACTAATACTTCTCACCCAATGTAATCTATCAAGTATATTATTTTATTTAATGTTAGTATACTCATTCAACAATGCAGTGATCTCTTTAGGATATTCTTCGACCAACATATTCTTCTTATAATACTTAAGTAGTAAAGAGAAACACACATTATTATGGTTCATTCTAACCAAAAACTTCCTACCATCCACTCAAAAAACTCTTGCATTGGTACATACTTGACTCTTAAGGGGTTCCTCTAAATGTAAAAAATTATGTTTCATCCCATTAGAAACAATAGTGTACACATTATTTCTACCGTCATGTGTAGCTTTCCTATCATAGTGCCATGGTCTACCAAACAAGATATAAAACAAATCAATAGGCATAATATCATAGAAAACCTCATCATCTAATACTTCCCAATCTTGAATTTTACTAGGCATTATTCACTTACAAGTACATTGTCTTCATCTTGTATCCATGCAATCTCATAGGGTTTAGGATGTTCCATCCTCGAGAACTTCAATTTGTCAACCAACTCCTCTGAAACATCTGATCCTTCACTACAACTACAATTTGATTCATGTAATACTCATACAAATCTGCAACATTGAAGACTAGTGATATATCCATGTCCTTTGGTAATTCCACTTCATATGCATTCCCTGAATAAAATTTGCTCAAAATTTTACAGGGACCAAACTTCCTCATCCTCAACTTGTTATAAGTGTATTCAATGAAACCTAACCTGTTGGGAGCACGCTCAGACATGCAAATGTTAGAGATAAACATTAAATAACAACATTATGCATATCTAAAACATACTACTAAAAACAAGAAGACTTTCATTACAACCTCCGATGAGCTGAACAAGGGCACCCAAGACCTTGTTGATTTTCTCTTA
>MU223258.1:175681-191011 GCA_018584345.1 Thuja plicata | reverse complement strand
CTTAATTAACCTTAGTTAATTAATAAATAGGTTTATTTGGTGAGAGTGATGTGAGGTAGGGTAGGATCTAGGTTCAAATTAGCTTAATCAAAATTAATTTAGATTAATTGTGGTTTAGTAGAATTTAAGTCATGTGAAGGAATAAATAAATTAAAAAATTATTTAAAGGGGATTAATGAGGGATAATGTATTAAATAAGATTTAATACATTAGAAGGGATAGTATTTAAATTCAAATTCAAATACTTAGGAGAATGAATCATATTCAATTAAATAAATTTAATTAAATAGATAGAAGAATATAACAAATATAATTAATTAAAATTAACTATAATGTTATGGGAATATTAATTAAATTAATATAAGGACGATTTTGGACGTCTACAATAAGTACCAACAGGAAATCGACCCTTATGCAAGTATATAATAAATTCATCTCCTACTTGAAATTCCTTATTTGTTCTCTTCATATCTTCTCTCCTCCTATAAACTTGATTCATTTCTTCCAAATTATGTCTCAATCCTTTATGTAAAAATCTCATAACCTCCATAAATTCCTCTCCTTCAGCACTCTTCCTAACATCATGACTGATATCCCTTAATTTTTCTACTCCCTTGGGACTAAACCTAGTGACCACTTCATATGGTTTCTTCCTTGTACTCCTTTTTACCAAATTTTCATATGCAAACTCTTGTTGTGGAAAAACTAAATCTCAATTTCTAGGATTTTGTCCAACTTAACACTTCAACAAGTTCCCTAAACTCATGTTCACAACCTCTATATATCCATAAATTTGTGGATGAAAAGTATAACTAAACTTCAAATCAAATTTTACGTTCTTCCAAAGTTTCCTCCAAAAATAACCAACAAAACTACTATCCCTTTCTAAAACAATTCTCTTAGGTAATCCATGTAATCTCATAATCTCCATGGAGAATAATTTAGCTACATGCATTGCATTTGTAGTCTTCCTACAAAGACTAAAATGTGACACGTTTGAAAATATGTCTACAACGACAAATATTGAATCATATTCTCTTTATGTTCTAGGAAAACCAAGTAGAAAATCCATACTAAGCTCCTCCCAAGGTTTGTCCATTATTGTCAAAGGTGTATACAACTGCATATTCTGACTACTACCTTTTTCAAATCGACATACGTTACAATTCTATACAAATTTCCTCACATCCTTCATAAATTTTGGCCAAAAGCAATTCTCACTTACCAAATCTACTATCTTATCAATGCCAAAATATCTTGCTAAACCTCCACTTTGTTTTTCCTTAATCAAATTATCTCTCATGGAACTCCTAGGTATACATAATTGATGGAATTTGAATAACGGTTCACCCTAAATGAAATAATACAATCCCTTACGTTTGTCAGCAACAATAGGTTCCTTACAAGCCTTGCAAGGTTCACTAAAGTCTGAACCTTTCTCATACAAGACCTTCAATTCATCAAATCTCAATACTGCAATTTTCATTAGATTCAAAAATTTCCTTCTCCTACTCAAAGAATCAACAACTTTATTTGACACACCATTCTTATGTTTTCAACACAAATGTATAACTTTGCATTAATTCTACTTATCTCATATGTCTCTGATTCAACTTACCTTGGCTGCTCAAATGCTTCAATGCTTGATGATCACTATATAGTACAAACTTCCTAGGTAAAAAATAACATCTCCACTTCTTTTAAGGTTGAATTATATCATGTAAATCTTGATCTTACACTAAATACTTTCTCTTAGCATCTTTCAAATTCACACTAAAATAAGCAACATCTCCTTGTTCTTGAGTCAAGACAACTCCAATTAGATTTCCACTAGCATCACAGTCTACTTGGAATGCCTTATTTAAATCAAGTAAAGCTAACACAGGTGTTTCTACCACATTCTACTTCAACAATGAAAAACTCATTATTTCTCCATGTGTCCATTTGAACTCCTTTCTATCTTCTTTCATATCTTCAGTTGGCACTCCATAGATTGAAATAAATCTCCCGATGAATTTCTGATAGAAACTAATCAACCCATCAAGTGATCTTACCTCCCCAACATTCCCGGGTGTAGACCACTCAACAATGACTTTCACTTTCTCATGATCCATCTTCAATCCTTTAGCAGATATTACAAATCCCAAGTATACAAACTCCTCCTTCATGAAATTATGCTTCTTTTTGTTTATCAGAAACTTCTCTTCCCCTAACCTCTGCAATACTTGTTTAAAATGCATCAAATGTTCCTCTTTTCTCATACAAGATATCATCCAAATACAAAATGACAAACTTACTCAAGATTTTTTTCAATACTTCATTCATTAGCCTCATAAAAGTACTAGGTACATTAGAGAATCCAAAAGGAATTATCAACCACTCAAACAATCCTTCATTTGTCTTAAATTCAGTCTTCCACTCATCACCTTCTCTAATGATATCCACTCTTCATGTCTATCTGAGTGAAATACTTATCCCCACTCAAACAATCTGTCAAATCATCCATCCTTGGAAAAGGAAACAAATACTTAATTTTAATCCACTGGATAGCTCTTGAATCAATACACATCCTCCATTGTCCATATTTCTTAGGTGCTAACACTATAGGCACTACACATGGACTCAAACTTTCTCTGATCAATACTCTCTGCAACAAATATTGCACTTTCCTTTTGACTTCTTCATTCTCTATTAGTGTCATACTTCTTTATTAGGCATACACTAATAATTCTCACCCATGGTAATCCATCAAGAATATTATCTGATATGATGTTAGCATACTCATTCAACAATGCAATGATCTCTTTAGGATATTCTTCCACCAAGACATTCTTCTTAGACTCCTTAGGTACTAAAGAGAAACACACATTATTATGCTTCATTCTAACCAAAAACTTCCTCCCATCCACTAAAAAACCTCTTGCACTGGTACATACTTCTCTCTTAAGGGGTTCCTCTAAATGTAACAAATTTTGTTTCATCCCATTAGAAACAATAGTATATACACATTCTTTCTACCATTGTGCATAGCTTTCCTATCATAGTTCCATGGTCTACCCAAAAAGATATAAAACACATCAATAGGCATATTATCACAGAAAACCACATCATCCAATACTTCCCAATCTTGAATTTTACTTGGCATTGTTCACTTACAAGTACATTGTCTTCATCTTGTATCCATGCAATCACTAAGTTAAGCAACATGTCCTCCTTCTTGAGTCAAGACAACTCCAATTACATTTCCACTAGCATCACAATCTACTTGAAATACCTTATTTAAATCATATAAAGCTAACAATGTTGTTTCTGTCACCCTCTGCTTCAACAATGCAAAACTTATTTGTTCTCCATGTGTCCTTTTGAACTCCTTTCTATCTCCTCTCATAGTTTCATTCAACACTCCATAGATTGAACTAAAGTTTTTGACGAACTTTCGATAGAAACTAATCAACTCATCAAATGATCTTACCTCTCCAACATTTCTGGTTGTAGACCACTCAATAATGACTTTCACTTTCTCACAATACATCTTCAATCCTTTAGTAGATATTACAAATCCCAATTATACAAACTCCTCCTTTATGAAATTACACTTCCTGATGTTTATCAGCAACTTCTCTTCCACTAACCTATGCAATGCTTGTTTAAAATTCATCAAATGTTCCTTTTTTCTCTTACTGAAAATCAAGATATCATCAAAATAAAAAATTACAAACTTACTCAATAATTTCTTCAAGACTTCATTCATTAGCCTCATAAAAGTACTAGGTACATTAAAGAATCCAAAATGCATTACCAACCACTCATACAATCCTTCATTTGTCTTCATTGCAGTCTTCCACTCATCGCCTTCTCTAATGATATCCACTTTTCATGTCTATCTTGGTGAAATACTTATCCCCACGCAAACAATCTATCAAATCATCCATCCTTGGAAAAGGAAACAAATACATAATTGTAATCTGGTTGATAGCTCTTGAATCAATACACATCCTCCATCATCCACCTTTCTTAGGTGCTAACACTATAGGAACTGCAGATGGTCTCAATCTTTCTCTGATCAACACTCTGCAACAAATATTACACTTTCCTTTTGATTTCGTCATTCTCTGTCAGTTTAATACTTCTTTATTGGGCATATACTAATACTTCTCACCAATGGTAATCCATCAAGTATATTATATTATGTGATGTTAGCATACTCATTCCACAATGCAGTGATCTCTTTAGGATATCCTTCTACCAAGACATTCTTCTTAGACTCCTTAGGTACTGAAGATAAACATATATTATTATGCTTCATTCTATCTAGAAACTTCCTCCCATCCACTAAAAAAGATCTTGCACTTGTACATACTTCACTCGTAAGGGGTTTCTCTGAAGGTAACAAATTATGTTTCCTCCCATTAGAAACAATAGTGTACACAATATTTGTACCATCATGTATAGCTTTCCTATCATAGTGCCATGTTCTATCCAACAAGATATGACACACATCCAAAGGTATAATATCACACAAAACCTCATCATCTAATACTTCCCAATCTCAAATTTTACTAGGCATTGTTCACTTACAAGTACATTGTCTTCATCTTGTATCCATGAAATCTCATAGGTTTTAGGATGTTCCATCCTCGACAACTTCAATTTGTCAACCCACTCCTTTAAAACATCTGATCCTTCGATGCTACTACAATTTGATTAATGTAATACTCATAGAAATCTGCAACATTGAAGACAGGTGATATATCCATGTCCTTGGGTAATTCCACTTAATATGCATTCCCTAAATCAAATTTCCTCAAGATCTTACAAGGACCAAACTTCCTCATCCTCAACTTGTTATAAGTACCAATAGGAAATCTACCTTTCTGCAAGTATATCATAACTTCGTCTCCTACTTGAAATTCCTTATGTGTTCTCTTCATATCTTCTCTCCTCTTATAAACTTGACTAATTTCTTTCAAATGATGTCTCAATCCTTTATGTAACAATCTCATAACCTCAGTAAATTTATCTCCTTCAACACTCTTCTTAACATCATGACTAATATCCCTTAATTTTGCTACTCCCTTGGGATTAAACCTAGTAACCACTTCATATGGTGTCTTCCCTGTACTCCTATTTACTAAATTTTTATACGCAAACTCTTCTTGTGGAAAAAATAAATCTCAATTTCTAGGATTATGTCCAACTAAACACTTCAACAAGTTCCCTAAACTCATGTTCACAACCTTTGTATGTCCATAAATTTGTGGCTGAAATGTAGAACTAAACATCAAATCAACTTTTATCTTCTTCCAAAGTGTCCTCCAAAAATAACCAACAAACCTACTAGATAAAACTACGGAGCTGTGTCACACTTGAGGACCCTTTTGTTACTTTCAGCTAGACCAGTTTTAGCCAGAACACATCTGGTCGTACATACATGGCACGCACATGGTGTCATGTGGCGTCGGTGTGGCAGATGGGTTCCAACCAAACCTGGTCTGGCCGAAAAAGGTCTGCCCAAAATGATTTCAGTCGAAACCCCTAAAATGTATATATACCCTAAAATTTGGTTGGAGCAGCTCATTAAGACTGAGCGCCTTCCAAGAACTGCGAAGTAGAATAGGGGTACTTCAGTCGAAAATAGGTTTTTTTTTTTCCATTTTTTTTAATGTTTTTAAAAAATGTTTTAAATTTTTCTTTAGTTAAATTAATGTAGTTATACTATTATTTGATGTTTTTTGTTTTAATTTTGTTATTTTTAATTTTAGAAAATATATATATTTTTTTTTTTTTCAAAAGTGGTAGAACCACTAAATATATTATTAATTTTTTAAAACTGATTCAAAAAGAGCTCAATCGGGAAAGAACCAGTAAGAAAACCCGGCATCATGGCTCAAAGATCATCGATATTTACAACTTTTTATATCGATAATTTCATATTCAAACTTTACAAATCGAGGAATATTTTCATCACATATTCTCCTTACATATTTTCAACTTGATTTAACAGTTTTAAATCATTTCTCAAAATTCAAAATTTTCAAAAAAATTTCCTAAATTTTGTCTATTCCTCCATCTCAGCACAATCTTCCACCTGGGAGTCCCCCATTCATTTTGATACATGTTCACATCCAGCTGACCTACAATCCAATTCAGCAGAAGCATCTTTCCACCAATGCGCTCCTGAAACATCATCCACCATTTCAGTTGAAGTTGAGGCTTCATTAGCATTAATCTAAGCAACACACAAATTGACTTTGGATAAGTCTTTCGCCATACCCTGATTCGGCCCTTGCACCTGAAAGTTAACACTTGGAAGAATTTTCTCAAGGCTTTTACCTGTGTACTTTTTCTTTGAAAGACTGAACATGTCTAGAATGACATAACCAGTGCGTTTCACCTTCTCCTACAGTTGATAACCTAAAACCCTTGTGGTTTGAAGAGCCAACTTCATGAATCAAGGGCTCTGCATCTCGAAGGATCATTGGAGTGCTTCATACATCACCATGAATTCGTGTTTCCTTAGCAGCTAATATATTGGAAACAAACTTCCCACTAACGCATGACCAGCCCATAGGTCATACTGTTGCATTGCACTTTTTAACTTGTTTTCATTCCAAAATATTGGAAAAATGACCTTCCTTGCTAAGATTTCCAGCAACATAACTGACTGAACCAAATCCATGGCATTGGAGAAAAAAATTGAAACCACATTTGAAGGGAATAGAAAATTCCTGGAAGAAGGGGATAAGATTTCTTCCCCTGTTACCTGTCAGATAGCCCTGTGAATGGTAGGATAATTCACAGAGAACATTGCGTCCATTACCCGTTCATCGATTTGCAGAGGTAGAACAATCTCATCAACATGTGGAGGTATCCAAGTACAGTAGTTCTTCGGTTACAAGTTCATGTGAAACTAATTGTAAGTGTCTCATTTGACACAATTCTCCATTGGTATTGACATTTTCAGTAGAATAGTAGAAAAGAAGACACCAAGCAGTTGGTATGAAAAAGACACCCAGGAGTAGGCCAAAATTGCTTGAAATAAGGGCATATTTAATGGCAATTTCATAATTCCATACCATGTAAAATACTTATACAGCACATGCTGATACATGCAAAGGATGCAAAGTACAAAATCCCATATGGTAAAAGATCATCTTCTTGTTTAAAGGATTTCACAGCATGCTAATAATACCACGCGGTCTCTTGGAGGGAATGTCGTATACAAATGGCATCCTTGATGCTTGCAGATTGACTTTTGAATTAACTGGTGACAAAAAATGTAGTCACATCTCCCTATACACTGGTAATGAATACATTTGGGAGTTCTGAACAATGATTATAGTTGATGCTCCACTATCTCACTCAAAATCACTCTTTGGAGATCTATGTACTGTTCAATAATTACTGCAGGTTGGAATGTAAATATATTGATACCATCGTATCCTAGATTTGAAAGACAGACCGCAACTTTATTCCCTTCTCTAAGGGTATGTGAAATAACCACTTCTGGAATTTGATCGATTAAACTCCAAATTTGATGTAGAATATATTGAAGTTTCTAGAAGGACGTTTGTCTCTTGATGCACACATTCACAATAACGAGAGAGTCGCCTTCAATGTGGACCCATTTGAAATCCCCTTTCTTAACAAGACTTAAACCTAATAATAATACTTGAGCCTCCGCTATGTTGTTTGTTCCTGCTGGTAAAGGGGCCATTGCAATTGCACACACATAGCCTTTACAATCTCTGATGCATGCCCCGAGCCCTGATTGCCCTGGATTTCCTCTAGATGCCCCATCAAAGTTTAACTTCGTGAATCCTGGCTATGGAGGTTTCCATTGCACTGATTGTCTATCAATTTTAGTCTAAGTTTTCTTTAGTCCAACTCCTAATGGAATAAATAATGATTTCCATTCATGTAAAATACCTTTGTCCCAAGTGGTTATTGATGGATTGATTTTACATCTACTAACGCTTGCATTAGTAACTTCTAAAATTGATTTCTTGATACCCTCTATCACCATTTCTATGGTTGAGAATTCTTTTCTAAATATCCTCTTGTTTCTTTCCCACCAAATTGCCCAAATAACTAATGCTGGTGTGCATTTCCAGATTCCTACAAAGAATGCATCAAGATAAGCAATTGGCCATGCTTGAAATATATCCCAAATGTTGTTCTGCAACGGAGTGGGATAATTTAACTTTTTTAGGACAAACATCCAGTAGTGGTACGCAAATCAACACCTGACAAAAAGATGGTCAACTGATTCAAATTCTTCATTACATAATACACACTTAAATGGAGGGGCAATACTTAGTCTTTCCAGCCGATCACTTGTTAGGATCCTATGCTTAATTGCTAACCATGCAAAGCAACCCACCTTTGGTAACACCACATTATTCCAACAAAACATGTATGCTCGAGATGGAATTTTTTCTGAAGCAGCTCTTTGTAGTAATTTGTAACCTTCTTTTATTGAATATATTCAACTTTTGGCTGGTATCCAGATTAGTCGATCCTCAAGGTTGGATAAGAATGCTGGTCTTTGTGTAAATATGTTTCAAAGAAGCTCTTTGTTTTGACTACTTATTTGTAGCTGATTTGGATCTTTCCATATTACTTTCCTTGAAAAAAGACAAACCACATCTATAAAATGAATAACAAGATTACCCCAAGCTGATTCTGAAGCTATCACCAGATCTTGAATGTTAGAAAGTTCAATTAACGGGGGTTGACCATTCCAAGAATCTCTCCAGAAGTTAATCTTATTGACACAATTTATTTCCCAAGATATGTATTTAAGGACAATGTCTCTGGAAGCAATCATAAAATCCCAAATAACAAAGCCCTTAAGAGGATTTGACATGGAGAATATTCTGTGTGGTTCATTGTTATCTAAATATTTTTGTTGCATAATTTGACACCATGTTGACTGCGGCTTGCTATACATTTGCCAGGCCTTTTTTCCACTGAAAGATTTATTTCTTTTTGATAAATCATGCACTCCAGCACCCCCTAAAGTAGGAATATGTGCCATGTCTTGTAGGGAAACAAGTGGAATTTTATTTTCATTTGTCATATTTCCCTTCCAAAGAAAGCCTCTAATTAATTTATGAATTTCTAAGAGCACTGTTGTAGGAGCTTGTAGGACAGCCAGATAGTAATTAGGAATATCTGAAAGTACTAATTTAATAAGGAGAATTCTGCCTAATAAGGAAAGTCGTTTTACTTTCCAAGACACAACTTTACTCTTGATTCTTTGTAGAACACTGTCCCAGTAACTTGTCTTATTTGAACCCATAAAAAATGGAATACCGAGATAAGTAGATGGCAAAAAATATTTTGTAAAGCCTAAATTTTGTACAATCTTATCTGAGATAATTTTGTTTGTGTTAAATAAGAAGATCTTTGACTTTTGAGAATTAATTTTCTTCCCTGAGACATCTAAATATAGCTGTAAATTTTTTTTTATCTATTTTTCCTCAGCAACTTGTGATATTCCAAAAAGCAGTGTGTCATCTGCAAACAAAGAGTGTGTGATGGATATTGAAGTACCCCCAACTTTTTCTCCTTTCCACTTATTAGCTATATGATGATGTTTAATATTCCTACTGAAGGCTTCGGCCATAATGATGAATAATGCCAGAGAAAGAGGATCTCCTTGCCTGACACCTTGAGTAGGAGAAAAAAATCCTGATGCTGAACCATTGATAATAACTAAAAACCATGCCCCCGAGATGCATGCTTTAATCCATTTACACCAACATTTTGCGAAACCCATTTTCTGAAGAACTTGAAAAAGAAAAGACCAACAAACTCTGTCATATGCCTTTTGCATGTCTAGCTTAATAACAAAATTGGAAGTCTGATTAATATTGATGGAGTGAAGAACTTCATGAGCTACCATTGCTCCTTCCATTGTTTCTCTCCCCAGAATGAAACCTCCTTGTTTAGGAGAAATAATATGTGGGAGGAATTGTTGGAGTCATGAATAAATAGCTTTGGTTATAATTTTATATGTCAAATTGCACAGAGAAATTGGGCAGAAATCAGCAAAAGTTTTTGGCTCCTTAATTTTTGGTATGATTGCAATATTTGTAGTGTTGAAGTACTTGAGCATAGACCTATTTTTTCTAGATTCTTCAATGGCTGCTATTAAATCCCATCCTATAAATTCCCAACAACTCTAAAAATATAGGGCAGTAAATCCATCAGGTCCTGGAGCTTTATTTGGAGGGATTGAGGACACTACCTCTCTAAGTTCTTTAAAAGTGAATGGAGCCATGAGTTTTATATTGTCATTTGGTGACACCAATATTGGCACAGAATGAAGAAGATCGTCCACTTGCGAAGGAAAAGGAGATGGATACATTGCTGGAGCTAACAAGTTCTTAAAAAACTTGACACTAATGCACATAAAATATAAAATATTGTTTTATGTAGATTGAATTTTTTTTAGTTAAGACTATATGTTAGTTACTTAGTTAATTAATTAGGTTTTATTACAAATATTTCAAAACAATAGAAAAATGTTACAAAACAGTAGGAAAATGTTACAAAACAGTAGGAAAGTGTTACAAAACATTAGGAAAATGTTATTTAGTTTTATTAAATATGTTTCAAAACATTAGGAAAATATTACAAAACATAAAACCAACATGAAATTGAAATATAAATTAACATAAACTCTAACAAATTAACCCTAACATGAAACTTAAACATAAATAAACTTAAATTCTAACATTAACACTAACATGAAACCTTAACCATATTGAACCCTAACATGAAACCCTAACCATATTGAACCCTAACATGAAAACCTAACCATATTGAACCCTAACTTTAACCCTAAGAAAACCTTAGGAAAATGTTACAAAATGTTAGGAAAATGAACTACAAGACATTAGAAAACATTAGTATTAAAAATTTCATGTATTAAACATAACATTGTACCCTAACATATGAAACCCTAATATAAAACCAACACCTTGAACCCTAACATGAAACTGAAACATAAATTTTAACATGAACCCTAACATGAAACCCTGACAATATTGATCCCTAACATGAAACTAACACATGAAACTAAAACATAAATCAACATAAACCTTAACGTGCTAAATTGAATTTTTTTTTTGAACATACATGTATTAAAGTGTTTTATTTTATCTATTTTATCTACCATGACATGGCATTAGCTAGAAACTAACATGAAACTAGAACATGTTAACCAACATAAACCCTAACACTAAACAAATATCTATGAACCCTAACCATGTAAACCTAATTTAAAAGTAGATCCTTAAACCCAATTGAGAAATTAACCATAACATGTTCAACCAACATGAACCCTAACCTTCAATTAGAGTATGTACTAGAAACCAACATAAACCCTAACATGTTCAACCAACACATGAACCCTGACCTTCAACTAGAACACTAGAAACCAACATGAACAAGCTAACCACAAAAATATTAACCCTAAAGCTAATTGATAAATAAAGCAAGTTGATCCCTAAACCTAAACATTCAACATTAATCTATATGCAACTAGGCTAATTGTAAACCTGGAGACAAAATTGAACCATAACTCAAAACCTCTTTTCGTTAGGAAATATGTGCACATGTATGTATATATGATTTTAAATCATTTTTATTTCAAATGTATATGCATTCAAATTTTTTCAAGTTTATTTATTTGTAACACGTGTGTTTAAAAATATATAATTAAATTTGAATTGGACCATGTACATGTGCAGAGATCTAGACATATATTTTTCTTTATACTTTCTCGAGCATATAGATCTATCTTTTCTATCACATGGCATCGGGTAGAGGGGCATCACCTGTATATTTTGGAGATGCTAGAGTACAGGGGGTCATAGTGACTGCTCTTCTCATATATCTACTGACTCTAGAGAGGGCAGGGATCAGTTATTCACTAGTACCATAGCTTGATTGACACGATCTATTGAGGCTCTTGATCAGAGGATCCAGTCATCCATCACCCTCCCTAATAAGGATAGGGTGAAGATCATTAGAGAGGACCTAGTTCATATGATTGACACAGTTCAATCATAAAACCCTTATGATAGTATATCTATTGATACATTCTATACTTATCTCTCCCATAGTGTTACAGACATTGTGAAGTATAGACAGATTGATTCAGAGGTCTTCACTGCTATGGGGAAGATCATGTTTCCTCATTACCGAGACAGAGATTAGGTTAGTGGTTATATGACTACTTGATGTGAGGATGACCATGTTGCACCAGTTATATATCCTTGATGGTTGGGTGCTCATCATAGGTGGTCCCAGAAGGATGAGCTTCCAATATATTTCTACAAACAACTATTTGTAGAATTTCATTTCCATCATAACGTTGATTACACAAATTTTCCCGGTTATGTTGGGTAGGGGAGGGGGAGATTATTAGATAGATTTAGAGGGCCTAATGCCTGAGTTCTTGCTAATAAGTGGGAAAAGTTGGGTCCAAACCTTTTGGTCGTACCAAAAGGTTTGGAAATGGCAGCTAGAGGATATAGTGTACCTAATGACAGGATGAGGACATATTTATTTTCTAGTATCGCGAGTATCGTGACATAGGTTCATGAGATGTCATCTAATTGTTAAGGGAGATACATGTTGCATTCCCATTCTTTCATTCATCCACCTGCACAGGATGCATCCTCTAGTGATGATCTGTACCATATAGTAGATATAGCATCTCCCTTTTAGGTTGTAGCTATATCATATTTGGACCAGTTGCATCATACGGGTGCATGTTTATCCAGTGATCTACTTTATGCATATCAGGATTTATAGATTTTCGGTAGGGTTCCTCTAAGGGATGTCACATAATTTATCCCCACCATTCTTAGTAGATCAACTAGATCAGGATCTCAGGCTGCATAGAGACAGGAGGATATTCTTGCACTAGCTACAGCTCCTTAGTAGACTGTAGTTTATGAGGATGCACTTCAACAGTCTACGCAGACCACTTCATCATGTCCAATTCTTCGACTTTTTACCAGCTTGATTACATATTACCAAATTGATCCCTTAGAGGAGTCCTTACATGAGCATATTGGTCTAGTTGATGTGTCCTTAGATGATTCAGAGGAGTAATATTGGGAGAGCATTACATGCTGCTACAGTATATATTTATTTAATTTTTTATGTATTTAAAAAACTTACACATGTAAATGTATAAATAATTTGAATTAAAATTTTGATTTTAATATATATGTATGTATATATATGTATATATATATATATATATATATATATATATATATATATATATACATGTTCTCCAGAGTATTCTGGATAGTGTGGAGTGTGGATATGGAGATTTACAGACTCCTAGCGATCTCATGCATCATGACAGATAGGTAAATTTATATGTTTTTCAAACTTAATTTTTCTATGATCATAAGTATTTAATTTATTATACATGTGTGTATTCATGACACATATATTTCTTTTATTGCACATAGAGATTAGGAGGTGGACCATCATCACATCACAAATCAGGATATGGTCCTAGTTGAGCACATATGCTATTTTACATATTTCTTGTTTCATATATATATATTGTAGACATTTCATATACATGTTATTTCAGACCTATACATTTACATCTACATTTTATACATTTCATCTATTTCAGACCTATACATTTACATGTTATATGTTGGTATGTTATTTCATATTATAGACATTACATATATACATGTTCATTTTCGCCATTTCATATATGTATGTATGCTATACATGTGAATGAGTTATTTCATATTTTACACATTACATATATACATGTTCATTTTATTCATTTCATATATGTATGTATGTTAAATACATGTGGATGAGTTAAATACATGTTACTTTTAATCATTTCATATATGAATGAGTTACTTCATATTTTAGACATTACATATATACATGTTCATTTTAGTCATTATATATATGTTAAATACATGTGGATGAGTTAAATACATGTTACTTTTAAAAATTTCATATATGAATGAGTTATTTCATATTTTAGAGTAATTTCTATGTACGTAACTAATCTATTCAAATTGTCTTAAGGGGATGTCTTAAGGGGAGGTATAAAAACATACATGTCAAAACATAAATCTATAACAACATATATAAAAGAGCTATATAATAAAATCATTGAACCAGTAATAATCAATTAACTAAGCTATTTAATTCATCATGTAAGTAATTTAAAGTAATTTAAAATGGGATGTCTTAAGGAGAGGTATAAAGCATACACATCAACACATAAATCTATAACAACATACATAAAAACTATATAATAAACTCATTGAACCATTAAAATACAATTAACTAAGTTATTCAATTTGTCATATAAGTAATTTAAAGTAATTTAAAAGGTTATGTCTTAAGGTGAGGTATAAAGCATACACATCAACACATAAATCTATAACAACATACATAAAAACTATATAATAAACTCATTGAACCATTAAAATACAATTAACTAATCTATTCAATTTGTCATATGAGTAATTTAAATTAATTTCAAAGGGGATGTCTTAAGGGGTGGTGCAGAGCACCCCATGAAGACAAGTCCTACATCCAAGAATGGTTACTTGGTTGATCATTAAACTTTCTTTTGTCTGGGGGAGTATGGTGTAGGAGCACACCTAACTCAAACCCCTAGCTCCTTATTTCTAGCATGTAGTGACTCTAGCCAAGTCAGGAGAGTTTGTGTGGACCTTAGAAGGTCTTTTGTTTTCCCTAAGATGGATATGACTAGGTCAATCCATGTCTAGCTGGGTTTCTTAGTTGATTTCCTTATTTTTAGTTAATACTGTCGGTTAACACTGTGTCTGTTAACCCTGTTAGTTAACACTGTGTCTGTTAACACTGTGTCAATTAACACTATGTCGGTTAACACTGTCGGTTAACACTGTGCCGGTTAATGTAACACCTCAAAATTGGCATCTTGCAACCCTAACCAATTTTGTTGCATTTGTCATTCTTCTGAATCATCAAAGTCCTATTGTACTAGGCAATTCTGAGTTTTCACTGACTCTACTCGACCTGAGTGTCAAATGTAGAAAATCCTAAATCTGTATTAATCATACATAATATTTAATTCCTAAATATCTATTTGGCTAAACAAACCCTATGATCGAATTAATTTAATTAATAAAGTCCTAGCACTTTAATTAAATTAAATTCACCCTCTTTAGCTGAGACACATAAAAAGGAATTAAATAATATTTAATTATTAAATAAATATCCTCATTTTCAATAATTGAATTTAATATTTAGATAATTGAGAAAAAG
>MU223258.1:163863-175106 GCA_018584345.1 Thuja plicata | reverse complement strand
TTTCAAAAACCCCATCTAGATAGAAGGCAACAGGTTGAATCACACAGGCAGGCAGGATGAATAACTCATATTCAGTCTTGTTTGTACCTGGTGAAGAAGGACTATGTTGAAGTGTGTGGTTGATTAAAAAGGCCAAAATTAACACATACAGTTAACACCGTCGGGTATAACTGTTTGTCAACACCGTCGGGTATCATTATTTGCTAACACCATCGGGTATCACTATTTCCTAACACCGTCGGTTATAACTGGCACTAATTTAGACTGGTGGTCGGTTTTGCATTACTGTTGGTCGGTAAAGTCAGTCATAACGGCCCGCGAGAAGAGAATCTTATCTTTTATGGATAGTATGTTCAGTTGTAATGGTTCCTAAAGAGATTCTTATGAATATGTGGGTAGTTAGGGGTCATTTCAATGAGAGGATGTTATTAATAACATCCCAAGCCTTCATTTTAGAGATGTTAGAGAGTAGAGACTGAAAAAGAAGAGAAGCTACAGGAAATCATAGAGTTGTAGATTATTGTACTATTTTTCTTTGTTTCCAGTAATGAGAAGTTGTAGTTAGTGTGTTTAGTGGATATCAACCTTCTTTTCTCATTTTGCATGCAAGTAGATTAGTTACTTTATTTTTTCTTTTGTAAGTTCTTAGTTCTTCACCCGTTTTGTGCTGTAAGCAGTAATGGCCCCTCGAGATTCCTGAATCCATGGTGAGAGTCATGTGTTGGGATGGAACTCAAGAGGAGCCCTTGTACATAGTTTCCTTTTTTTTTTATATATGAGAAGAAATAGCAAAGAGTTTTGATATCTTACCTTAGGTGAGCTTGGTAATAGTCCAGCTAGGGAAGAGAATGAAAGCAATGTTCTAAAAATATTGATTGAGTGGGAAAAATGAATCTATTTGAGTAGGTTCAGCAAGGAGGGGATGAAAAGCACTTTGATGGGGACTAAGTCTTGAAGAGGAGGTGAATTTGAGAGTGACTTACCTCAGTTTAGGGTTGTGAACACCCTAAGAGATCTGGGAGAGAGATCTCAGAACAGAGCCAAGCTGGTTCTTAGCAGCAACAAGACTTTTGTCCACATCAAGGGGATGTCTTAAGGGGAGGTATCAAAGAATACAAACATAAAAATATAACAACATAAATTAAAGCTATATATTAAATCCATTGAATATCAAAATATACATTATAAAATAATACACAATTTACGAAGCATGCCTAACTATAGAGTTCAAATTGTAGAGTTTAATAGCATATATCCAATATCTAATACATTAAGTAAGAGTTCAAACTGTAGAGTTCAAATATGAAAGTATGAGAGGTAAAAAAATAATTTTATCCTAAAGCTCCTAATACATTTAGTTTGGATACTCTCTATCTTTTATTATCTCCAAAAGTTTTTCATGTTCTTCAATAGGAAACCTCCACTTTTGATTGCCACGTCCTCTTTTTTGCAATGTCTCAAATTGCAACTTTGTTTCTATAACCAAGTGACTTTAATGTAGAACTTTTTAACCAGACATATATTCAATAAATTGAACACCATTTCTATCTATCTTTACTTTCAGATAATATGTTCCTTCAATAACAACTGAACTATTTGGATATGACTATCCCTCACCATCTATAATTTCTTTTGGCAATTTGTATTTTTCTTTCATGCATCTTACTAGATAATAATCTACACTTTGAGAATTGTCAGGATCTACAACCATAGAAAAAATATCACCTATACAAATGTAGATAAGATATTAAATTCAAATCAAAATTACAATAAATTAAATTTAAATAAAAGATCATGTACATGTGCATGCACCTGTAACAACTAAATCAAAAACACGCTCATAATTAGCTAAATATATAGGATCATGAATTTTTATGTCAATGTAATCATCTTCATAAGGAGACATTCTGATTAACTCCTTCATATCCCATCGTGAAACATATCCATTTGCAATATTCTCACATTGACTCATTGGATTGTCTTGATGCAGTGGGTCTAGAGTTCTAGCGTTTACTTCTCCCAAAATTCTTATTACTTCTTCTAACCATCCAATGGTTAATCCTCTATGTGTTGTTCACCAATATCAATCTCCTAGACCCTCCCTACCAACTTGCCTCCTAGATATAGTTGAATTGATAAAGACACAAAGTTCATCTGATCTCAACTAGTCCAACTAGTTCATCATTCCTCTTTATTATTTCACTAGAACTTCTCCTAGAACCCCAAACCCTTGCTTAGGATCTTTCCCATACACCACATATAATCTTGCCTATGTTCTTAACCCATTAAAATTCCATTGGACACACTTCCAACACTTTTGGATAATTCAACAATCCAATTGTTGTCAATATGCACCAGTAGGCCTAATTCGGCCTATTCCTAGTAGGTCTATTTTCACTATTTTGAGCCAAATGATCCAAATTATTCCAAACAACCTCATAGAATAATTTGGAAATCTGAAAGCTATCCACTATCCCTTCATGAATCCAAAACCATAGTTTCTCAATGCACCCACAACACTAATTACTACTAGGCCCTAGTTTTTAGCCTTTCTTTTAGGTCTTGGGACCAGTTAGTGCAAATTATCTTCAATTTGTTCTTCAAACTTGATTATGCCATCTAAAACCATTTGATCCTTCAAGGTGACACATTAGGTCTTCCACAAATTCAACTAAGTCATCCATCCAAGATCATGGGTGCTCGATTACAATTCAATCTTTACCCTGTCCAGGCTCACCTAGTCCTAGTAGACAGCCATAGGGCTTCACTCCAAGCTTAGGAATTCAATTTAAAGGAAAAAAAGGAAAAAAAAAATAACTATTTAAAGACCCTAACCTATCATCCCACACAATTTTATTCATTTTCAATAGTGGATGCTTAGGTTAGAGTCATTTTTGCTCCTGCAACTCTGCAAATTGAACTTGTAGACATAGTGGCCTAAATCCTAATGTCACTCCACACTAATTTAACTTGAAATAAAAATACTATATGAAAAATAAATATAATACAAATAAATACACCCCCATGGGGTCAGATCACCTAATCTAATACGTACATAGTCGTACATAAAGTAGAAAACACTGTAAAATATAATGATTCTCAAAAATCCATCCGTACAGAATGATCACAAAGTTACTATGAAATCCAAAAATCCACTAACCTTCCAAATATCATAAATCCATGCTCAAATATCTGAGAATGGGTGGTTACAACAACTCAAACTTCCATTTGCAACTTTTTTCAAAAGTTGCAAAAGTTGCTCGAGCAACTTTTGAGTATTTCTTTCTCTTTGACCATTTTAGTCAACAAGATACATGTTTCTAACTCCTATGACCCTAGTTAGGATACTTAGGGTCCTAGAAAAGAATAAAACCTCAAGTTACCCAAAAATAGTAACTTTTACCATTCTAGGCCAAAATAACCACATTGTCACCTAGGAGCACTTTTTCTCTTACAAACAAGAATGAACAAGTTGGGATCCAATACTAATGGATCTTATGACAACCCAAAACAAACACTCCTAAAAAAAACCTAAACACAAAAATAAAATAAAAAAGGGAGGTTCTATGCACCACACTCCCCTAGGACAAAGAACTCAAGTTCCTTGAGTTAAGAGGTCTTCAAGGTGACCCCATGCTTCAGAATGTCTACTTCAGTCATCCAAGTGGCCTCGAATTTAGGTAGTCCCTATCACTTTACCAGATACTCTTTGTAAGTACCCTTTCTGGTCTTCTTAATCACCTTGGAGTCTAGTATATTGTCCAACTACAGAGGGAGTGGGGTAGGCAAATCTTTGACCCAATCTTCTTCTCCCAACTCTGAAAGAGTTTGGTGACCAGTGTCTGAGGATGGTCCCTTATAGGGATACAGGTCACATGCATTAAAAATGGGTGAAATGCCAAAATCTGGAGGCAACTCCACCTCATATGCATTTCTACCATACTTATGCAATATCCTCAATGCTCCTATATTCTTCATGAGCAACTTATTTGGCTTACCATTAGGGAGTTTTTTCTTTCTGAGGTAAGAAAGTACCAGATCCCCCACCTTGAATTGAAAATCCCTCCTTTTCTTGTCTTCCTTGGACTTATACTTCTCCCCTTGCTATTGTAGAGTCTTTTTTTCTTGATCATGAAGCTCTTTCATCTGTTCTACAAATGATTCACCTTGAGCACTTCTTTTGTCTTGCAAACTGAGATCCCTTAACTCCAATATCCCTCTAGGATTAGTCCCATAAACTATCTTAAATGGACTTTTACCAGTACTCCTATTGACGGAGTCATTATAGGCATATTCTACTTGCCCTATAATATGATCCCATGACTGCCCATGTTACTTGGTCAAACATCTCAATAGATTGCCTAAAGACCTATTGACTACCTTAGTTTTACCATCTAACTAAGGGTCATAGGCTGAAGAGAAAGACAAATTAGTCCCCAAAATCTTCCAAAGAGTCCTCAAAAAGTGACCCACAAACTTACTATCCCTATCACTTACTATGTTCAATGGAAATCCATGGATTCTCACAATGTCTCTAAATAATAGGCCTGCAATATGTGAACCATCATTGGTTTGTTTGCAAGGGATGAAGTGTGCCATCTTGCTAAACATGTCCACCATTATAAATAGATTGTTATGTCCCTTTGGTGTCTTAGGCAATCCAAAAATGAAGTCCATACTTAAACACTCCCAAGGTCATTGGGGTATGAATAGGGGTTGATACAATCCAGTGTTGCTACTTTTTCCTTTATCCCTCTGACATATCTGACATTTCCACAAACTTCCATACATCTGACTGTAACCTAGGCCAATAGTAATGCCTATTCACTTGCTCAAGTGTCTTATCCACTCTAAAGTTCCCTCCCAAGCTTCCTTGGTGTTTCTCCTTGACTATGTTCTCCCTCATTAAGCACTAAGGTATACACATAAGGTGACCTTTGAACAATAGTCCCTACTGAAACATATAATCAGTGAACTCCACTTTGAATCCATGTTGTAACTTCTCACATGCCTCATAGGAATATTTGAAATCTCTATCCTCTTTGTAGAGATCTTTCAAGTCATCCATTCCCACACTTTGTAATTGTATCTCTTGTATAGCTAGTACTCTTCTACTTAGAGCATCAACAACCTTTTTGCTAAAACCTTTCTTGTGTTTGATGACCAATGTGTATGGTTGCAAAGATTCTACCCATTTAAGGTGTCTTTCATTCAATTTCTCTTTCCCATTCAAGAAACTAAGGGCATGGCTATCTATGTAGAAAACAAATTCCCTTGGTAGGAGATAATGTCACCACTTTTTGAGTGCTTGCACCATTTCATACAACTCCAAATCATAGGTGGAGTACTTATATTTGGCCTCATTCAACTTCTCTAAGAAGAATTCCATAGGGTGTCCCTCTTGACTTAACACTGCCCCAATGGCTAGCTTAGTAGTGTCACACTCCACCACAAATAACTGATTGAAGTTGCGGAACCTAAGAGTAGGTATTTTTTCTATCCTTTTCTTCAACATTTCAAAGCCTTGATCTATTGCTACTGTCCACTTGAACTAACATTTGATTCCTCCTTTTATAGTGTTGAGGATAGGGGCACATACATGACTAAAATTCCTCACAATTGCCTATAGTAGGAGGCCAATCCATGAAAATTCCTAACATCCCCTATGGATTTAGGTGTGGGCCATTCTAGAATATACTTGACCTTATCAAGATCCATCTTCATACACCCATTAGAAACCACAAAACCAAGATATACTAATTCAATTTTTAAGAACTCACATTTTTCCTGATTGATCATCAAATTCTCTTGGTGTAGCCTCGTCAATACCATTTCCAAATGCTTCATGTGCTCCTCCTTAGACCTGCTAAAGATCAAAATGTCATAAATATAAACTATTAAAAACTTACTTATAAAATTTTCTAGTACTTCATTCATAAGCCTCATGAATGTGCTAGGTGCATTTGTTAGGCCAAAAGGAATTACAAGCCACTCATACAACCCTTCATTTGTCTTGAAGGTTGTCTTCCATTTATCACCAGGCCTTAGTCTGATTTGTGATACCCTGACTTCAAATCCACCTTGGAGAAATAACAAGAACCTCCCAAGTTGTCTAGAAAATCCTCAATCTAGGGCATGGGAAATCTATATTTGATTGTGATCTTGTTAATAGCCCTAGAGTTAGTACACATCCTCTATTTTTAATCCTTCTTAGGTGCAAGGATAGTTGGCACATCACAAGGATGCAAATGCTTCCTTATTAGCCCTTTCTCCAACAAATCTTGAATATGTTTTGCTATCTCTACATTCTAACTTGGTTTCATCTTATATACTACCTTGTTAGGTAGATTAGCTCTAGGTATGAGGTCTATCTAGTGGCTAACATCTCTCATAGGTGTAAATGCACTAGGAAATCCATTATCCACTATCTCATGATAATTTTCCAATAGTGCTTGTACTTCTTGTGGCATACTGGCCTTCTCTTTAGTCTCCTCCTTTGGCTTCACTATCACTACATAATAGACCCCTCTCTCCTTCTTCATAACCTTTAGAAGCTCATTTCCACTCAAAAGCATCACACTGGTTCCCACATTTGAAACTTCTTTCCTTGTTTAGTAATCACATAGCTGTTATTTTCACCATCATGAATGGCCTTCACATCATATTTCCATGGACTCCCTAGAAGGATATGACATGCATCCATGGGTAATATGTCACATAGTAATTTGTCCTTATACTCTCATATTTCAAACTCCACCATAGTTTGTTCATCTACCACTATCTATTGTCCCTTGTTTAGCCATGACACTTTATAGGGAGTAGTGTGGGGTATCCTTCTAAGTTTTATTTTTTCCACCATCTCTATTGACACTATGTTCTCTATGGATCCAGAGTCTACTATCACCTTGCAGATCTTCCTATGTGACCTACAAGTATTCTTAAACAAGTTCTTTCTTTGGGGTGGTTTTGTGACACTAGGAAATTTCAACAAAGTTCTCAACATTAGGTTCTCCCCATCCAATACTGGCCCTACCTTGGAGATTGGGGAAGTGAAAATTTGTGTGTCATCCTTTTGAACTAACTGATTTCTTCTTTCTCCCATGGATAATGCTGAAGTCTTGTTAGGACATCTTCCCATTGTATGGCCCACTTGATTACAATTGCAACATCTGGCAGTGAAGATAGAATTGGTCCTTCCTTGTGACTGAAATCTACCCCTTGGTGGTCCTCTTCCTCTGTATCCTCCTCTTTGAAATGACCCTATATACTAGTTACTCCCACTATTGTCCATAGATTGAGTCTCTTCTAGTATACTTGGGATTTGTCCTCTTCCAAAGTTACTCCTGCCTCTAAATCATCTATTATTATTACCCCTACCTCTTTCTTGGAAATAATTCCTCCTTCTAGCCTTCTCGTCTGCTCTCAAGGCTTACTAAAAACACTTGTGCATACAGTTAGGAGCCATCATACTAATTTCATCTTGGATTCATTGTATCAACCCATTGAGGTACCTTCCTACCTTTTCTACCTCCTCTTCCTATCTTTTTTCCCTTACGCTCAATTTTTGGAACTCCTCAATGTAGGCACTTACTGACAACTCTTTTTGTCTCAAGTTCTGCAACTTTTGATACATTTGAATCTCATAATTAGCGGGAAAGAATTGTGCCCTCAACATGATCTTCATTCTATCCCAATAAGTTATATTATTCTTACCAATGGCTACCCTATCATCCTGCATCATGTTCCACGAAACCAATGCAGATCCTTTGAGTCTAGCCTTTGCATAACTGACTCTCTTCTCCTCTACTACTTCTTTGTAGTCAAACTGGTTGTATATCGCCTCTAGCCAATCCAATAACTCTTCACCATTCAAGCTTCCACAATAGTAAGGTATGTGTTTCATACTGTCTTTTTTGATGGACTTAAAGGCATCCAAGAACACCTTCTATTATTTATCCATCTCCACTTCTTTTCCTTTGCTAGTTGTCTCTCATGTCTGGCTTTCATCTTCTTCATCACTCTCATCTCCCCATTCAATGACTTTCCTCTTACCCTTTGTCTCTGCCAGATTAGCCTTTGCCAATAGATTTTGGACCAAGTCCACAATGGAATCTTTTCTCATTTCCTTGGGTGGCATGCTCTCAACCCTATGGATCTCCTCCCCTTCATAAATACACTAAACTTAAAGAAACTCTAGCTCTGACACCACTCTGATGTAGAGGGTCTAGAGTTCTAGTGTTTACTTCTCCCAAAATGCTTATTACTTCTTCTAACCATCCAATGATTACGCTTCTATTTTTTATTCGTCAATATGGATCTTCTAGACCCTCCCTACCAACTTTCCTCCTAGGTATAGTTGACTTGATAAAGAAACAAAGTTCATCCAAACTAAACTAGTTCAACTAGTTCATCATTCTTCTTGATTTTTTCACTAGAACTTCCCCTAGAACACCAAACCCTTTCATAGGATCTTTCCCATACACCACATAAACTCTTTCCTATGTTCTTGACCCATTAAAATTTCATTGGAAACACTTCCAACACTTCTAGATACTTCAACAATCAAATTGTTGTCAATATGCACTAGTAGGCCTAATTAGGCCTATTCCTAGTTGGTCTATTTTCACTATTTTGAGCCAAATTATCCAAATTATTCCAAAAAACCTCATAGAATAATTTATAAATATGAAATATATCCACTTTACCTTCAATAATCCAAAACCATAATTTCTCAATTCACCCACAACCCTAATTACTACTAGGCCCTAGTTTTCAACCTTTCTTTTAGGCCTCGGGACTAGTCAGTGTAAATTGTCTTCAATTTTTTCTTAAAACTTCATTTAACAATCTAAAACCATTTGATCCTTCAAGGTGACACATTATGGCTTCCACAAATTCCACTAAGTCATCCATCCAAGATCATGGGTGCTTGATTACAATTTAATCTTTACCCTATCCAGGCTCACCTACTCCTAACAGTTAGCCATAGGGCTTCACTCCAATCTTAGGAATTTAATTAAAAGAAAAAAAAAATGAAAATAAAATCACTATTTAAAGACCCTAACCAATCATCCCACATGGTTTCAGCCATTTTAAACTATGGATGCTTAGGTTAGAGCCATTTTTTCTCTTGCAACTCTGCAAATTGAACTTGCAGACATAGTGGCCTAAATCCTAATGTAACTCCACACTAATTTAACTTGAAATAAAACTACTATATTAAAATAAAATCTTATATACAAATAAATACACCCCCATGGGGTCATATCACCTAATCTAATCCGTACATAGTTGTATAGAAAGCACAAAACATTGTAAATTACAATGATTCTCAGAAATACATCTGTACAGAATGATCACAAAGTTACTATGCAATCCAAAACTCCATTAACCTTCCAAATATCATCAATAAATGATCAAATACCTAATCATGCATGGTTACAACCACTCAAACTTCCATTTTCATCTTTTTGCAAAAGTTGCAAAAGTTGCTCGAGCAATTTTTGAAAGTTGCTAGCAACTATTGAGCATTTCTTGATCTTTGACCATTTTAGTCAACTCAATGCATGTTTCTCACTCCTATGACCCTAGTTAGGATACTTAGGGTCCTATAAAATACTAAAACCTCAATTTACCCAAAAATAGTAACTTTTACCATTCTAGGCCAAAATGACCACATTGTTACCTAGGAGCACTTTTGTTCTTACAAACAAGAATGAACAAGTCGAGATCCAATACTGATGGATCTTATTACAACCCCAAACAAAAACTCCTAACACAACCCTAAACACACAAATCACATCAAAAAGGGAGGTGCTCTGCACCATGTCCTGAATGTAGTCAACACAGAAACATGATTTTTCTCTTACTTGAATCAATAGATGCTTGTGTTCTTTGGTACTCATGTAAACTTCTAATACGAACAGTCCTTTGAAAATTTTAAGTATTAGATTGGTCTATATCTATTACAAATATGAAATTAAAGTTGTACATATTTAGATCAACAATAATGATAACATAGATGAACACAAAATTAAATTTTAATTTAGATTTTTCCTACAAACTATAAATTACCTTTCACTTTCAAAAAATAACATTCGTTGTATTTGGTGTCCCGAATATAAAAATGATTTTGACACCATTCAAAACATTTCTTTGAATTCTCTATCATGTTACCTGTAAATTTCTGAACTATCAGTTTAAAGGAAATTCATCTAAGTTTAAATTATACTATTTGAAATATCTAGATATATATATACATACATACATATATATATATATATATATATATATATATATATATATGTATATGTATATATATATATATATATATATATGTATATACACACACACACACACACACACACACACACACACATATATATATATATATATATATTTAACTACTGTTCACACCATTTGTACCTATAAGTTCATGTTTGAAAAGTGCACGCTTCACACACGCTCCTGCTCCAGTGATCTCCTCTTCCATGTCCACTTTCAAAGAATTTCCACATAAACTTAACATTGCATCTAGCATGTTGCATAGCTATCCAATTAAAGACTTTTAAAGATTTAAATTGTCCTACAAGATTAAGTTGTTGTATGCAAGATTATGATCACATAGTAATTTAACAAGTAATCAATGAGAATTTGAAAATTAATTGACGTGCATACACTTAACCTACACAACCATTAGACCAAATCTAGTGTTGTGAAGCTTTTATCCCATGATTCACAATATCTTCAAAATACATTACAAAACAATGAGCCACATAGCTCCTATCTATTGGAAACACTGAAAGGGGGGGTGAATCAGTGTTTAGCTAATTATTCAATTTCAACACTTTAAACATAAATCAATTAGATATCACATGAAGATTAACAAAAGATCACATAACACATAGTATGAATATGGGGAAACCTTGATTAGAGGAAAATCCCGGAGGGAATTAGTACCCACAAATATTGCACTAGTATAATGAACCTGTTAAAGTTCCTTTTCCCTGTTAGGAGTAGTCTTTACAATGCAAAAACAATGACCTAGTTAAGGGTCTGACCCTATTAGGAGTCTTTTACAAATAAACCTGTTAAGGGTGAGGACTCATTGTCCAAGTGGTGCAGGAGCACCAGGGCCAAGCAGAAAGGCTAAAGAGGAAAACTAGGGTCACTCATGGATCCTAGAGGATTTGAAGACATATGAAGACTAAAAGGACCTAAAGGGTCTAAAATATTGTAATTTG
>MU223258.1:131012-157655 GCA_018584345.1 Thuja plicata | reverse complement strand
TTGAGTTCCAATACTGTCCTTTTGAACTTAATCATGTGAGAGATGATCATAGAATGAATCTCTAATTTGTCTATCTCTTGATATTTGTCATATACATTCTTGAGAGATTCTAGTCTTCCTTCATTAAAAATTTTGTTCCTTAAGAAATTAAGACTAGGTCTGAAACCTACCTCAGGAGGGGCTTGTGTGTTCTTTACCTTGCTCCTTGCAATTTTTGAGGATGGATGACTTGTGGAAACTTGCTTCTTCCTTCTAGCCATCTTTCTAGGTACTGATGGTGGAGATGCTTCCAGATCAATGGTGGTTGATAGTGCAAATGTATCTTCATTTGATTTCTTCTTCTTCTTCTTAGGCATGTCATCATCCTTTTCCATTTTTACTTCTATGGGAGTCTTTTAAAGTTCTTTGGCAATCTTAGCTTCTCTAGCTCTGTCAAGATCTTCTTGTGTAACACCATGAACTTTTAGGATATTTGAGGTAACCCTTGATGCCTTCCTTTTGTTGTCAGTATTGTATAAGATAGAATCAAATTTATTTGTCTTTTCTCTATAAGTACCCCATCTAGGTTCATTGGGATCCTTGGGTGCAGATAAGAGGACTTGTGCATAACCTTCCAAAACATGTTCTTCAACTTCATAACCGAGAGGGTGAATCCATTTTTTCCTAGGCTCAACTACCTCCATGCAAGTATAGTCAGTCTCCACCATGAAGCATATGGTGTCTTTATATTTCTCAACTATTTTCCTAGGTATCCTGAACCTCTTCTGCATCTTGATCCTGAAAGTTTTGATATCCATGTCCATAGAATCCTTTGCACTACTCTCTGATGTATCTTTTAGTGATATCTGAGACATAGTGGGCTTGCTCCTATCTAAGTAAAGATTTGCAACTTTACCAATAATGTGGAAGTATAAATAGATGATCAAAGAGCCAAACCTAAATATCTTACTCTTCTCATGCTTAATGGATTTTATATTCCCTATCAGCTATGCATGTAATAATTCATAGAGATTGTACTGAGTGTTATTTCTTACTATCCTTATTTCTGCCAGAACTGTTGTTGCAGACACACTATTTAGTCTTCTTGCTTGATGAAAAATGTATCCAAGTATCATAGTGAGTAGTTTGATGTCTTTCTCCTTAATGGGATCAAAATCCATGCCATGCCTATCACTTCCAGATAAGCAGACTTGTTCAACCTGCTTCTTAACATCCTTGCCAATAGGAAGAGCTGGTCTAGTCTTAAGAAGTCTAGTCATCTCATAAATTATATCTGTAGTGATGTGGATAGGAACCTCACCTATCCAGTATAGATCATTATGTATCCTGCTCAGTAATATATTCACCCATCCTAGGTCATAGAACTCGTGCACATTGGAATACTCAAATATAGGGTTATTAGTGAGATGCGTGTATTCATCTTTGAATATATAGTCTGGTTTCATCATAGAACCCATGAGAGATGCAATGATGTTGTCTCCAACTATTTCCTTCTTGCAATAAACATATGCATGGATGTCTTCTACATGCATGACTCTAAGTGGATTCATAGAGAATGCTCCTTCGACATCATCTAGTATGAACTTGAATGGATGCTTCTTGAAAACAAATCTCTTTCTTTCAATAATGTCGAATATAACAGGGGTTTCCATACTTACTTGTAACTAGGTTAAGTAGGGTTTCACGATGATTCTGAAATGACATGATTGTTAGGGTTCCGATCCAATCATTAATCCATTCACAAACAAACTAATCCTTTAATCTGTAGTACTTTGATGCTTGATGCTTATCTTCTTTTTGAATGCTTCAATCTCAAATTCAAAGTGAGGTTTTTAAGATCTTTTGCCAATTTATATAAAGATCAATTGCATTTAATGCTCATTGTCGTAAAGTGGTTTACAGAGAGAATTTCAAACTTTGTTCTTAATTTGGTAGTGCATGAATGCATACAATCTTAATTTGTGATCACATGCATGAATCCATAGGTGCATACTCAGAGGTCAGTATACCAGCCACGTAGGGGTTCAGAGCTAGAATAGCTCCTCCTAAGACCATGAGGGTCAACTATCTAGAAGTAGAAGGTGCATCCACTGAGGATGCATCTACTACCTTGTTCTCTTCATTATCCTTCTTTACATTGACCCATATTTTATATGAGTTAGTTTTAGCTTCCAAAAACTTAACTTCTCCTAATTCTTCAAACAAAGACTTCTTAGGATTATCTTGTTCTTTTGTTCTTGATCTGCAAGACCTTGAGATGTGTCCAGCCTTTCCACATGAATGAAAAATGATAGGAGGTATGATGTTGTTATTCATCATGCTTCATTTCTTGGCTATGTTTCCATTATAATTACATATCTGACATGTAATGTTCTGCAAGTTTCTTTGAGGTTGATTTCTCTGATTGAATTGAGTTTGATTCCTTTGGTTTAGTAGTGGCTGATTTCTTTTTATTTGTTCTACAATAAATAGCCCTATGACCAAACTTATTGCAGGAGTAACAATAACCATTGAAGGGTCTTACATTCTTACAATCTCTTACCAAGTGTCCATGCTTGTTACATGAATAGCAAGTACGATTGACTGCCATGTGCTTATCTTTTGGTGATTTTTCTTTAGTCTCTTCATGATTTTTAGTTTTCTTTTCTTCTGAAGATTTTGTTTGAGATTTTTTTCTTTCTTGTAATGAGTTGATCTCAATTTGAGATAAAATGTATCCCATACCAGTGGTATCACCTTTTAGCTTTTGAGCATATAGCTATGATTGAATCAGATCAAAGCTTGTGTGTAATTTATCAATCTTGTCTTTTGCTCCTGATAATTCAGATTCAATTTTGTTCTTGATATTTTCCAATTCCAATATTTTCATATTGGCTTGCAAGAGTTCTTCATCCAAATGTTTATTTTATTTGTTCTTCTCTTCGATAGCTGATAATCTATTAGTTAACTGATCATTCAATTCTTCTACCTTATCTTTTAGAGACATGTTCTCTTCATTTAGTTTCAAATCATTGGTAGAGAAATCTTTCAGATCTTTTCTTAGTTTCTTGATAAGCATTTGTGAGCCATCAAATTTTAGTTTAAGTTCTTCATTTTCTTTCTCAGATCTATCTAGATCTTCAAGGGCTTCTTCAAGATTCTTTTTTAGATGTTTGACTTCTATTGAATCCATGATCTCCTCAAGTGGTTAAACTTTTCTTTTAGAGGACCAGAGCTCTGATACCAATTGTTGGAAACACTGAGAGGGGGGAGGGGTGAACCAGTGTTTAGCTAATTATTCAATTTCAACACTTTAAACATAAATCAATTAGATATCACTTGAAGCTTAACACAAGATCACATAATACATAGTATGATTATGGGGAAACCTTGATTAGAGGAAAACCTCAGTGGGAATTAGTACCCACAAATATTGCACTTGTATAATGAACCTATTAAAGTTCATTTGCCCTATTAGGATCAGTCTTTACAATGCAAGAATAATTACCTGGTTAAGGGTCTGACCCTGTTAGGAGTCTTTTACAAATAACCATGTAAAGGGTGAGGACTCATTTTTCAAAAGCTCACTGGTCAATGAGAAAGAAGGATACAACCTCCTGAGAATAGATATGCACTATATCAAAAAATGAACTGTTGTAAGTGAAGATGTCTGATCAGTTCTAGTTATGCGCTTATGCTCTTATCTTCTTCAAGGGATCTATCTCATTTTGATATCTTCATATTTCTCTACTTATATATCTTCTCTGACTCTTTCTTCAACACTTCAAATATATCTTTACATTGAATATATATATATGTTTATGCCTGAATAGACGCGACTATAAACAAGACCTTAGTCAGCCAAAAACAACATTCACAATGCTTCCAAACAAATTGGCTTAAGCATTTTGATAGCAATGTTTAATACATGATTACAAACTTATTACAATAGGCACTTAGCCTTTTCATAACAAAAGATTACACGCTAATCAAAATCATGAAGTTGGCTTCATACTCTATATTTTGAACTACTAGTGTACTTGTTCTTCCTGTAACTTGTTTGTACTACCATTCTATACCATCCATGTATAGGGTAAGCATAAAAGCATACCATAGAGCTTAAGTCTGAACATGCATATCCTGATGTGATCATACGCATGTGCGCTGATGCCCTGATCGACTGCAAGTCACTATTATGTTCTGTCTTCTACACTTGGTCAATTTTCACTTCATATTTTACTGTCAAAACTTCATATGACTTTGTTGCCATAATGACAACACAAAATAAGCCATATACTCCCTAGGAGTCAACTTGCCAACACTATCATAAACCTTATCATCGCTGATATAGAAATGAACCTCCTTGATGATAATGTGTTCATTTGGATTGGTACTTTCTACCTCATCCAAATCAAATTGTGTGTGTCTATAGGTTACTTGCACAAATATTACAACTTTCTCAGAATGATAATATTGAGCTTGAAGCTCTGATTGAGGGGATAATGTATAGTTCTCAGAGAAATCTACAACTAAAAGAATAAAACTAGGTGGAAAACAATTTTTGGAATCACAAAACTATTTAGCTTTCCATCTTGCACCATGACAATGTTGGATATGTAGATAAATTATAGTACGGAACTTGATCATAAACTCAAGGTAGGGAAACTCACTCTCCTTCAATACAAATTTTTTGGATCCATCTCTGGTCTTAGTTTGGTATGTCTCATATTCAAATATCTTCCACAAAAATGATGTTGCAACATTAATATTCTCAATTTGCAATGGAAATTTATGTAACTCTCCACAATCACTGCATGCACTCTTTATACATTGTACTTTGAACTCATCTAAATCTTCTTATTTCTCACATAAAATAGACTTCACAAATTGTGTCATACTTCCAGGGATGACCATATCTGAATTAAGTACTGCCATAACCTTTTTATATGATTTCAAATATAGATGAAACTCAACATGATTTCGGTAACAACAAGTTTCACGTACCTTATTTATGCGTACAAAGAAAGGGTGCAACCTCTCAAACATTCTTTGAGATATTTTCACATCTGAAAATTCTTTCTTGAATACTTTAAACAATTTACTTTGTATTGTATCTATAAATTTTTTTGGATGTGCATTTTTCATACCGGTCTCTTCATCTTTCATCTATATAGTATCCCTTCTATTACAAGAAACATAGCAGTGAGTGGTCCAATATTCAATGACCTATCTTTTTACATCTTCAGAAATTTTGTCTTTTTGAGGAAGTCTACAAATATTAACCCAATTATTTTGAATATTTTAATCTAACATAGTTATCTTCCTGATATATATTTGAACAATTATTCTAGATACATTCAGTAAATCAGAAATTGCATGTACTTGTTTTCTCTATGTCAACCTCCTACTAGATAAAGTAGTCATCAATGCTCTACATGCAGCACTTAAATTGGCTCCTCGACTTGTTGTTAATGTCGTTCAATGCATCTTGCAAATATTCAACTATTGTTTGATTTACATTGTCTCTTGATTTTTTCTTGTTATCAATAGATAACAACTCCAAAACATGAGTGATTTATTTTTTCCTGAAATATAACCTAGAAAATAATTGTGCTTTTCCAATCAAACTTTTATTTTAAAAATATTCATCCCAAATCTTTTTGCATTATTTTTTATTGTGCTTTTAGGTACCAATTTGTCAGATGAAAATTGAATGAAAAATGAATCCTCATCCATCTCCATCAAATTGCCCATGTCAAAAGATATATTTCCCGCAATTTGCTCCCCTACTTGAGTTGGATCTTCTTGGACTTCAACGGGTTCATCTTCATTACATTTTGTATGACCTTTCATTTTGTCATCCCTTATTCAATCATATTTTCTTGTTCTGTTCCTTTTATTCCTCATTGCACAAATTGTTCAAATTGAGAGCTTCGATTCACCTGCATACACAAAAACATATACTCTTGATAAAAAAATCAAAAATAATATTGATAAGTTCATAATTTAATATTGAACAATGCTTTAATTAAAAACACAAACAAGTCTCAAAAAAATAAATAAATAAATAAAATTGCAAATAATACAAAGCTCCTTGATAATCTTAATTCGTAGTTGCCCTTTAACCCCCAAAAATACGCCTTCAAAACAATTTAAAAAATGATTTTATTAAAAAAACATTTTCTAAGTCGCAATAATTGACAATTATTTTTTAATTTTTTTTAAAAGCATTTATATATGACCTTTGAGGGTCGTAGTCATCCACACAACCATATTTGGTCGGCCTTAGTTTCAGTCGAACCAGTTTTGACCGAACCTGTTTCGGCTAAAACTACTTGTGTGGCATCCCATGTGGCAGCCAAATAAGAAAAAAATGGGAAAATTAGAAACACGTCACTTCTGGGGCTTAATTTTCCATTATAAATTAATTTTTTTTAAAATCTAAAAATACCCTTTTGTAGAACTTGAGCTCTATATTATGGTCATATAATTGTTATAGTCTTTTGATTACATATATTATATTATAAGTTGAAAAAAATCCAATTAGGTATTTTAACATTGAAGAACATTCTCATTCAAAAAAAAAATAGAAAATCATGTCGGAAAATTTTTAAAATTATATTTAACACTAGACGAGAGAGTCCTCTTGAAGAATATATAATTTTTTTTGTATTTGGTGTAGATTTTCCATGGAAAAGTAGGCGAGAGACAAAAACTGTTAATTTTGGGTAACTCTGACTTTGAATAGTTATAACAAATAAAATATATACCGAAAACCAATCTCTCTTTTTTTTGTGCACTAGTTGTACATGTCATCTAAAACATATTATGAAATTAGAGAAAAAAAAGATTATTTAAATATATTTTTTGGGTGGGAACTAGACCCTCGATTTTCAATATTTTTCAGCAATTAAAAAATGGAGTTCAAAAATTAAAAAAACTATGTCAATTCTTATTCAAATTTTTATTAAAAAATTATAGGCATAAACTATATCCAATTTTACACATTTCATTAGTTTACATCATTTCCAAATTCTAAACACAAATTCCACTTTTATGTTATTAAATTTTAATAATTTTGCATGTCATTGTCCTCTTCCTTTGTAAAAGTGTGACACTGGTTTGTACTTTTACCCTATTATCCTTTTCTAAAACAATTCTCTTAGGTAATCCATGTAATCTCACAATCTCCCTGAAGAATAATTCAGCTATATGCATTGCATTTGTAGTCTTCCTACAAAGACTGAAATGTGACATCTTAGAAAATATGTCTACAACCACAAAGATTGAATCATATCCTCTTTTTGTTCTAGGCAAACCAAGTACAAAATCCATACTAAGCTCCTCCCAAGGTTTGACCAATATTTTCAAAGGTGTATACAACCCCATATTCTAACTACTACCTTTTTCAACTTAACATAAATTACAACTCTATACATAATTCCTTACATCCTTCTGAAAGTGTGGCCAAAAGAAAATCTCACTTACCAAATCTACTATCTTATCAATGTCAAAATGTCCTGCTAAACCTCCACTTTGTTTTTCCTTAATCAAATTATCTCTCATGGAACTCCTATCTATACATAATTAACAACCTCTGAATAACATTTTATCCTGAATGAAATAATCCAACCACTTACTTTTGTCAGCAACAATAGGTTTCTTACAGGCCTTGCAAGGTTCACTAAATTCTGGATCTTTCTCATATAAGAACTTCAATTCGTCAAATCTCAATACTACAATTTTTATCACAGTCAACAAATTCCTTCTCCTACTCAAATCATCAACAACTTTATTTGACACATAATTCCTATGTTTTCAACACAAATGTATAAATTTGCATTAATTATACCCATCTCATATGTCTCTGATTCAACTTACCTAGGCTGCTCAAATGCTTCAATGATTGATGATCAGTAAACAGTACAAACTCCCTAGGTAACAAATAATGTCTCCTCTTCTTTCAAGTGTAGCATATAAATCTTGATCTTACACTGAATACCTTCTCTTAGTATCATTGAAATTATCACTAAAATAAGCAACAGGTCCTCCTGCTTGAGTCAAGACAACTCCAATTGCATTTCCACTAGCATCACAGTCTACTTGAAATACCTTGTTTAAATCAAGTAAAGGTAACACTAGTGTTTCTGTCACCTTCTTCTTCAACACTGCAAAAAAATTTTGATCTCCATGTGTCTATTTGAACTCCTTTCTATCTCTTCTCATAGTTTCAGTTAGCACTCCATAGATTTATCTAAAGTTCCTGATGAACTTCCGATAGAACTAATCAACCCATCAAATGATCTTACCTCTCCAACATTCCCCAATGTAGGCCACTAAACAATGACTTTCACTTTCTCAGGATACATCCTCAATCCTTTAGCAGATATTACTAATCCCAAGTATACAAACTCCTCCTTCATGAAATTACACTTATTGATGTTTATCAGCAACTTATCTTCCCCTAACCTCAGCAATACTTGTTTAAAATGATCAAATGGTCCTCTTTGCTCTTATTGAAAATCAAGATATCATCCAAATACAAAATGAAAAACTTACTCAAGAATTTCTTCAAGATTTCATTCATTAGCCTCATAAAAGTACTAGGTACATTAGAGAATCCAAAAGGAATTACCAACCACTCATACAATCGTTCATTTATCTTAAACACAGTCTTCCACTCATCACCTTCTCTTACGATATCCACTCTTCATGTCTATCTTTCTGAAATACTTAGCCCCACTCAAACAATCTATCAAATCATCCATCCTTGGAAAATGAAATGAATACTTAATTGAAATCTGGTTGATAGCTCTTGAATCAAAACACATCCTCCATTGTCCATCTTTCTTAGGTGCTAACACTATATGCACTACACATGGACTCAAACTTTCTCTGATCAACACTCTCTGCAACAAGTATTGCACTTTCCTTTTGACTTCTTCATTCTCTATCAGTGTCATACTTCTTTATAAGGCATATACTAATACTTCTAACCCATGGTAATCCATCAAGTATATTATCTGATATGATGTTAGCATACTCATTCGACAATGCAGTGATTTCCTTAGGATCTTCTTCTACCAAGACATTCTTCTTAGACTCCTTAGGTACTAAAGAGAAACACACATTATTATGCTTCATTCTATCCAAAAAATTCCTCTCATCCACTAAAAAAACTCTTGCACTGGTACATACTTCACTCTTAAGGGGTTCCTCTAAAGGTAAAAAATTTTGTTTCCTCCCATTAGAAACAATAGTGTACACATTCTTTCTACCATAATGTATAGCTTGCATATCATAGTGCCATGGTCTACCCAAAAAGATATGACACACATCCATAGGAATAATATCAAACAAAACCTCATCATTTAATAGTTCCTAATATTAAATTTTACTAGGCATTGTTTGTTAGGATTAGGATCACTGAGAGGGGGGGGTGAATCAGTGATCTATCAATTAATACTTTTTCTTATTATCTGAATCTTTACTTAATACTTATGTACTGAACTTGAATATAAATGGAATCAAGATAAATATATACAACACATAACACCATATATGATTATGGGGAAACCCAATGTAGGTGAAAAGCCTGGCGGGAATTAGTACCTACAAATATTTTGTACTAGTGTCTTATGATCATTGTTAGAAGATCCTTAACCCTGCTAGGAGTTGTCTTTACAATACATGAAGTATAGTTACCTTGTTAAGGGTCGGACCCTATTAGGAGTATATTACAATAACCCTATTAGGGGTGGTGGACTCACTGTCCAAGAGCACACTACTCAAGTGGTGAAGGCAACAACCTTATGGATCTTCGATACACACTGTATCTGCAAGGTGAACTGCTGCTATGACACTGCTTGTCTGATAAGTTACTTTTGTGGACTGATTCTTTAACCTCTTGTAAAACACTACAACAATCTTATCTTCACTCTTAAAGATTCTACTTCAATATCTATATCATCAACATATGATAGATATATCTTTGCTACTTTTACACTCTGCTAGTCTACTTTTCTTATCTCTGGCTTCCACAACTTTTCCCATCACAAATGACCTTCTATAAGTACTTCCTCAACGGAAATGAACATGTTTACTTTAGGAAACCTTTTACCATGTGTCTTTATCACTTACATAACCATGCAACCCTTCATTAAGTTGGCTTAACATTAATTATAACTGCTTTACTCAAACCGAACAAACACATCTTTTCACACAATCCACTTCACCAAAATATCTCTAACTAATTATCCTAGATGAATCAAGTCATGCGCTTTTAACCATAGATTTTTAGGTCACTAAAAATGACTAATATAAAGGCAAAAGTCTTGAGGATGAGTGCAACTTCCATGCCAAATCAATCTTTGTCAGCTCTTTCCATGATCTCTATCCTGTTCTGGCATTCACTGGCTATACCTCTTCAACTGGCTGTATCTTCTTCATAATTTCAGATCTGATCATGATCTCTTATAATTAGCATTTAAAAATACTCATAAGCTTATCTAAAAATTCACATATCATTTGGATAACATATGAACACACGCTAATCAAAACTATAATAGTCTGTTCCTTGCTCTGTCCTATTTTCTGTACTTTTCCAATTTCTGATCTTCTGATAATGTGTGCTGAATCCAAAAATTCATATGACTTTGTTTCCATAATGAAAAAACTAAATAGATTCATATACTTTAGCATAGTCAACTTTCCAACAATCTCCCCATTTGTCATTAATGGCAACAAAGGAATATGGTGAAGTTACTATCTGTACGTTTATATAAAAACTCTCTATCTTATATCTCCCTTTTATCATATACCAGACTCCATATTATTCATACTCTACTCCCCCTTTGACATTAATGACAAAGGTTCTCAAAAACACTTCTATATACTTACTCAGCATACATATCTGGATATACAATCTGCAACTTCTGGATCTCTTTCTCCCAAAATGCAATCAGTGAATTATCAATCTATAGATGGGCGCATAATGCATATTGTAGCTTCTCCTTCTTCTCCAAGTCTTTTCTAGGACCTTGATCATATGATAGACTCCACATTATATACATTACTTTACTCACCCTTTGATATTAACTTCTCTTCCTTTTCAATCTTATCAATATGCCCCTGATATACACATATTGATATCAGTGGAGGGATCTTCCATAGATTTCCTTATCTTATCTATCATAGCCTCTACCTCCTAGATCTTCTTTGTAATGATGGGCACTTAACTTTCTTGATTCATACAGTCAGCAATAATCTTTCTTCCTTTTGTTGCAAACCCTTTCAAGGATGCTTGACCAACTTTGAGTGAACTAAGATCAAGTGTAAAGTTGCTAACCAATTCACTGAGCCTCTTCTTCATACACTTCCCTTCTGCAATATCTGATCTATTTTTCATGACTTCTTCAGATTATATACTCCCACTTACTTATTTACTCCCCATGAGTCTAAGTCTATTATGGGTGTCAATCTTTACAACAATGATGATGAATTTTCCATCACTTTAGTCTTCTCTTTTTCTGCTTCCTTTTCTGTGATATCTTAAATCAATATATCTTCTTGCTAATATAAAGAATCTCAGCTTCTTGAGTACTCACAAATTTTTCTTCAAAATTGTCTAGATTAATATCCATTGCTTCCATTGATACTTCAACATTATCAATCATGAATGTATCCTCCATGTCCTTGGCCATGGGTATAGAATCTTGTGGACCTGTCATAATAGTTTTATCCACTTCTTCACATGATATTTCAAATTGTATCTTCAATCAATTCTTCTGTTACGTGAATTCTCTTTTGTTGTATTCACACTTAGATGATAAATAATAAGTATGTTCTTCCAAGGATAACATCAGGGCAGCTCCAAAACAAAATCTCCAATGACTATACTTATATATGTGCTTCCAAGGATAACATTAGGTCGGCTCCAAAACAAAATCTCCAATGGCTATACTGATAATCTCATATAGAACACTGCTCAATGAGATTCTGCTTCATGAAATTCATGCGCTGAAGCATACTGATAAATTGCTTCCGAGATGTTTCAAAGATTTTCTTGATATCAATCTCTACTGAAGAATGTAATTGGGATGCTTTTCTAATTGACTGCAAGTTCTCCTTTGATTATCTAGCCCCTTACTTTATTGTTAAGTAATTTTTCAACTAATTTTTGAAACGACGTGTCCGTGCTTGGGCTTCGTTTCAAACTCAAATGATTTTGCTTAACAAATAATGATTATCAATCTCCTTTCTTCGCTATTGAGAAAAACTGTAATGAATTAAAAATACTATTGCTAGGGCTTCTATGATCTCCAATCATTTATTCTAGTCACAAGTGAGGACTTGGCAATTTTAAAGTAGATTTCCGCCATTAATACTTGCCGCCTAGACACAGGAAGCAACTGTAACTTCTGTTCTTGATCCTGATAACAACTTAGATCATGTTCTCTTGCATACTACATCACAATGTCACCAAACAATTGTAATCCAAGGCACATACTCAGATGGTGAGTATACCAGCCATGCAGGGGTTCAGAGCTAGAATAGCTCCCGCTAAGACCATGAGGGTCAACTAATCAGAAGTAGAAGGTGCATCCACTGAGGATGCATCTGCTACCGAGTTCTCTTCATTATCCTTCTTTACTTTGACCCAGATTTTGATTGCATCTTCTATATCTTTCACAAATTTTATTTCTCCTACCTTATCCCATAATGAATCTTCTGACATTTTAGGGCTTTCCTGTCTCTGTGCTCTAGATCTACAATGCTTAGAGATGTGTCCAACTTTTCCACATGAGTGAAAAATGATAGGAGGTCTGATGTTATTATTCATCATGTGGCACTGCTTGGATGTATGTCCATTGTAATTACACATCTGACATGTAATGTTCTGAGGGATTCTAATATTTTGCTGAGGATAACTTCTTTGGTTTTGCTGATCCTGATTTCTTTGATTATTCTGATTCTTGTTCTTCTGATTTGTTTTACAATTCATAGCTCTATAACCAAATTTATTGCATGAATAACAGTAACCATTGAAGGGTCTTACCTCTTTACAATTTCTTGCAATATGTACATGCTTGTTATAGGCATAACAAGTCTGGTCAACTAGCTTGCATTCATCCTTAGGTGTTTCAACATTGTCTTTAGTCTGATTTATAATCTCCTTAGTATCTGTGATGTGCTTTGGTGCTTTCATTCTTTCTTGCATGGCATCAATCTAAATTTGTGCTTCGTTGTATCCTATACCATTGGTATCTCCTTTAACCTTTTGAGCATACAAGTATGATTCTATCAGATCCTTGCTTGTGTGTAACTTGTCAATATGATTCTTTGCTGCAATCAATTCAGATTCCATCTTCTCTTTGTTGTTTCTTAGCTCCAAGATTTCCATGTTTGCTTGTCTCAGTTCTTCATCTAACTGCTTGTTTGCTTTGACTTGATCATCATAGGCATCTTGATTGTTACATAGCTTTTCATCTAATTCTTTAATCTGATCCATCAGAGATGAATTTTCTTCATTCAACTTTTTGACTACTTCCCCCAAATCATTTGAAGAACAATTTCTTAATTTTTTTTTAGTTTCTTGATAAGTATTTGCATGCCTTCAACTTTTAGCTTCAGATCTTCATTTTATTTTTCACATGTGTCAAGTTCTTCAATGGCTACTTCAAGATTATTTTTCAGGTGTTTTATTTCTTCCTTATCCATGATCTCCTCAAGTAGTTAAACTTCTTTGCTGAGGACCAGAGCTCTGATACCAATTTTTAGGATTAGGATCACTAAGAGGGAGGGGGGGGGGTGAGTCAGTGATCTATCAATTAATACTTTTTCTTATTATTTGAATCTTTACATAATGCTTATGTACTGAACTTGAATATCAATGCAAGCAAGATAAATATACACAACACATAACACCATATTTGATTACGGGGAAACCCAATGTAGGTGAAAACCCCAGTGGGAATTAGTACCCACAAATACTTTGTACTAGTGTCTTATGATCCTTGTTAGAAGATCCTTAACCCTGTTAAGAGTTGTCTTTATAATACATGAAGTACAATGACCTTTTTAAGGGTCAGACCCTGTTAGGAGTCTTTTACAATAACCCTTCTAGGGGTGGTGGACTCACTATCCAAGAGCACACTGCTCAAGTGGTGAAGGCTACAACCTTCTGGATCTTTGATGCACACTATATTTGCAAGGTGAACTGCTGTTGTGACATTGCTTGTCTGATCAGTTCCTTTTGTGTGTTGATGCTTTAACCTCTTGTAAAGCACTACAAAAATCTTATCTTCACTTTGAAATCTTCTACTTCAATATCTATATCATCAACATATGATAGACATATCTTTGTTGCTTTTACACTCTACTCTACTTTTCTTATCTCTGGCTTCCGCAACTTTTCCCATCACAAATGAACTTCTATAAGTACTTCCTCAAAGGACATGAACATTTCAGATTTAGGAAACCTTTTACCATTTGTCTTGATCACTTAAATAACCACAAAACCCTTCATTAAGTCAGCTTAACATTTATTATAACTGCTTTACTCAAACCAAACATACATGTCTTTTCACACAGTCCGCTTCACCAAAATAGCTCTAACCAAAATAGCTCTAACTAATTATCTCAAATGAATCAATTCATGAACTTTTAACCATAGATTTTTAGGTCACTAAAAATGACTAATATAAGGGCACAAGTCCTGAGGATAAGTACAACTTCCATGCCAAAGCAATCTCTGTCAGCTCTTTCCATGATCTCTATCCTATTCTGGCATTCATTGGCTGTACCTCTTCAACTGGTTGTATCTTCTTCATACTTGCAAATCTGATCATTCTATCTTAGAATTAGCATGTAAACATACTCATAATCTTATCTTCAAAGGAACATATCATTTGGATACCATATGAACACACACTAATCAAAACTATAACAGTTTGTTCCTTTCTCTGTCCTATTTTCTATACTTAGCCAATTTCTGATCTTCTGATAATGTGTGCTGACTCCAAAACTTCATATGACTTTATTGCCATAATGACAACACTAAATAGAGTGCTAACACTATATGCACTATATGCACTATATTCACTACACATGGACTCAAACTTTCTCTGATCCACACTCTCTGCAACAAATATTACACTTTTCTTTTGACTTCTTCATTCTCTATCAGTGTCATACTTCTTTATAAGGCATATAATAATACTTCTCACCCATGGAAATCCATCAAGTATATTATCTGATATGATGTTAGCATACTCATTTGACAATGCAGTGATTTCCTTAGGATCTTCTTCTACCAAGACATTCTTCTTAGAATCCTTAGGTACTAAAGAGAAACACACATTATTATGCTTCATTCTATCCAAAAACTTCCTCCCATCCACTAAAAAAACTCTTGCACTGGTACATGCTTCACTCTTAAGGGGTTCTTCTAAAGCTAAAAATTTTTGTTTCCTCCCATTAAAAACAATAGTGTACACATTCTTTCTACCATAATGTATAACTTTCCTATCATAGTGCCATGGTCTACCCAAAAAGATATGACACACATCCATAGGCATAATATCAAACAAAACCTCATCATCTAATACTTCCTAATATTAAATTTTCCTTGGCATTGTTCACTTATAAGTACATTGTCTTCACTTTGTATCCATGCAATCTCATAGGGTTTAGGATGTTCCATCCTTGACAACTTCAATTTGTCAACCAACTCCTCTGAAGCGAGATTATCAGAACTTCCATTGTCTATGACAACATTAAACATCTTTTTTTCTACCTTGTATCTAGTTCTGAACAAATTCTTCCTCTCGATCAACTCCCTCCCTTGTTCTCTGTGGTATAGGATCATCCTAGTCATAAAGGTTGCACCTACCTCAACTTGATTTGAGTTCACTGAACCAGTGGACTCTACATCAATAATTCTTGCATTCAAAGGCTCTATGTCCTACTTCACCACATTTGAAACAAGTTCCACTGAAATTCCTCCTATCACCACTATGTTGTCCTTCATTCTGGGAACTCCTATCATTCCTCCTATAGAGAGCATTATCCTTAACTTCTAACTCAATTTTTTTCATGATCTGTAGAATATTTTCCTCTACCTCTTTGGAATCTTCCTCCTCTATCTTTGTGTCTTTGTTCATGCCTTTGTTTCAACTTATCTTCAGACTTCAAGGCCTGCTTATAAGCCTCTTTCACATTCCTAGTGTGCAACAGACTGATTTCATCTTGTATGGACATCGTCAAACCATTAATATACCAAAAAACTTGTTCAACCTCATCATATATATGACTCACTTTGATTTTCTACTTGTAAAACTCTTCAGTATATCTTTTAACACTTAGGTTTATTTGATTGAAGTTCTGCAACTTTCTAAACATAATAAGTTGATAGTCCTTGGTCAAAAACCTAGTCTTCAACTTATTCTCCATCCTATCCTAATATTTTATCTAGTCTTTACCCCTTCCCTTCTCATCTATCTACAAATGTTACCACTGTAGGGATGCATGTCCTTTTAACTTAATGTAGGCATACTTTACCTTCTTCTCTTCATACTTCCTTCAAATGCAAAATACATGTCTATCTCTATGATCCAATTTATCAATTCATCAGTATCTAGGTTTCCATGATAATCAGGTGGATTGAAATGAGGTATCCTATTAAAATGATTCAAGGCTCTAATGAACCTCTCCTCCTCATGATTCAACTCTGATTATTCCCTATTGTTCTCTCCTTCTTCTACCGGTTCCTAATTTTTTCAATATCCTTCTTGATCACTTGCATATTGTATGTGTTTTCCTCTCCTTTGATTAGTTTCTACTACTTCCAATATAGAATAAATTTCTCAAATAAAATCTATGACCACTGGATCTGCATTCCTAGATCCACCTATAGCATTTCTCTTGGTGATTTGCAAAGAAAACCCTAGATTTCCAAACCCCTTCTATGATACCACTTGATGCAATCAAGGCTGAAGAAAACTCAAGGAGATTAGTCCTATAATTTTTTCCACTACAACACAATAGAAACAATAAGCCAAGATGGATAGAAATGAGAGATTAACCTTCCATTATTATAAGAAAATCATTTAGAATAGATCTACCACATGCAGTCTCACATGACAAGAATATAGGCCTGATTATGATTAGAAAACCCTTACAAACCCTATCCAAACAAAATCCAAATAATCTTATGAGGATCACCTACCCCTTAGGAACAAGTCCATAAGATTATAAAGTAATCACAACACCAGGTTGGCCTAGGAAATATCCCTTTTCCAAATAATTGAGAAAACGTGTTAAAAAATAGGTTAGGACCCAACTCATTAGGTTCAACCTTCAATGTAACAAATAAGAGATATGATCATACAAATGTTTTTGCCTCAAAAATAACAATGAGATGGCACAATCATGTATGGAGATTCCCATCGATAGATGGGAAATGATCAGAAAATATAACAATTGATTGGGAAAATGAAGAAGAAGACAATCAAGCAAAGAAACTGAAAAATATCATGTGTGATGAGTCCAAATGATGTGAATTCATAGGATAAGGTCCAACAGGAAGCCATGAAGTCACTGTAGCAACCGCAACTAAAAATAAAACCCATAGATCGACCGCTAACAGAAACACCAGACTGATCAAATAGGAAAACAAATATTTTGTTTTGATACAAGATTGCTAAGATCCCAAGATGCTCCTACATCAACTTGGCCATCATTCTACGACTTCATTATTTTGAAGGTAAGTTTCTTCACTCTAATTTATTTGATGTTTTGATAGCATATCATAGTTCTCTACCTTAATCTTTTATCATTATCTTTATTATTTATCTTTGTGGTTATCTACCACTGTTATATCATCTATTTAGTTTTTGTGGACATGGAAACACCAAAATAGAGATATGATTGAGGCCAGTCTCAAAATATCCACCCAACATTTTTCTTCATCTCTTTGTGTGTAGGTTTGTTGAAATAAGAAGTGGAGTTTTTTTTTTCCTCTAAGATTCATCCTTTATATTTAGGTAGCAGATGATTGGGGGTCTAGGTTTGGCATGCTAGGTACTCTTTTAATTTTTTCTAATGATACTATCATGGTATTTTGTGTGGAGGTTTTTGTGTGGATGGCATATTGGTAATGCAAGAAGCGTCCACTTCTAGAAAGAGCCTTATATTTATTCTATCTTTCTTTAAGTTCATCTCATCTTTACTATACTATTGAAAGATATTTGACTATTGGACTCAATTTTTGGGTGTAGGATTATTGGGATACTTTTTCATCTCCACCCTAATGGAAAATTTGTCATCTATAGTTTAATATCCCCCTTCATATTACTTTTAGGAACTCTTACTGCTTCTAAATAGTATGAGATTTTATAGACTATAATCTGATGAAAAATTTATCTAGCCATCCTTCTCAAATAGTATCTACTCTATGAAATATAGCTTCATGTTTCTTTCCCCTAACTGACCTACTTCGTTCAAGTGGTTAAATATCTAGAGATACAAATCCATTTGTAAATTTTGTTTCTTTTGATAGATTTATTTTCATAGAAAAATAAATATGCTAGATAATCTTCAAAATAGGGGAATACATTTAGTCAATAGATGTGTTCTTTGTGAGAAGGAAATGCAAAGTGTCAACCACCTACTATTTTTCTATCTACATTCTTGGAACTTGAGGAAAAAAAATATGGCTCTATTATCTATTTAGTGGGTGTGGCAAAAATAATCTCAAGTGAATTCCTCATCCTTATCCTTTCCAAGCTCACATGCCTTTGCAGTAAAACTGTAGTGGTAGGCCATTCTCCATACTAGTTGTTCTATATGGAAAGAATGTAACAAGAATGTATTCAGAGAAAATAAGTCTAATTGATAAGTTCTCGATTTTTCTATTATCAACAATGCTATGAAAAATATTAAATGTTTTCTTGGAACCAAGTACAAGTCTCTTCACTCCTCTTTAGATTGGAAAATTGCAAAATGTTGGGGATTATTTGATCATCTCTCTATGAATATTCTCTTGTGGGCTTTAGAAATATTATTAAATAGACATTGGATGGCTTTACCTTAATTTAGCTAGTTCCTCTAAAGGGAAACAGGGTTGGGCAGGTGGGGGTAGTCTTATAAGAGATGGAAAGGGAATTTAAGGTTGGATTAAGTGGCTAACATAGGTATGAAAACTGCCAATTCTTATTAGGTGGCAATGGAATACCATGGTATTATTTTGGCCTTCCATTTTTTTCAAATATCTCATCATTGATGGTGATTACAATAATTTCATCATGATGCTAAATGGGAAAGTGTCTCTAGGCAAAGATATCACTCACATCATCACTAAAAGAAAAAATATATTTTCTAGGTTAGCTAAAGTCAAAATCCAACACACCCTCAAAGAAAGTAATAAATTAGTGGATAGATTGGCTTCTTATGGGAATTTTTCTACCTCCATTCAAATATGGTCTTCTTTGCATGACATCCTTGAAGAGGCTCATGTCACTATCCTTAAGATCAACCCACACATGTTGATAAAAGGTCAAATCAATTTAATCTTAATGATTGGTTGGCATACTACTCAAGGCAATGATAATACATTAGAAATGCCAATTTTATTAGGAATGATGTCCTTTTTTATTTAATACGCAGTGTTAAATAAATACTTTGGCTAGTATACCTTGCTATGTGTTGCAAGGATTTTATGTGTATTTATCTATATAGATTATTATGGGGGGGCCTCAATCAATGCCATCCTAATAAGTGTCATTATTGCATAAATAACCTTGTTCTTTAGTTGATCTTGGTTCACATAAATATTTCCAATTATGTTGGGGGAATGAAATTTTTTGATTCAAATTTATTAGGAAAAATTGCCAAATCTTGGGACAAGGGATATATTTCTATCAGAAAGGTTTCCTTTATGGTCTCTAGTGAGACAATTTTTGCAATTACTGGGATGGTTGTAGAAGGTATGACCCTCCCTAAGGGCCATTAAAATCTTGATTTCAAAATATTTTTTGGTCCAAGGGAGAAGATTTCTCGGCTACAAAATAGGTTCAGTAGAGATGATTTTTCTAGGGAATGGAAGGATGTTGAACTTTTTCTCATTAAATACATCATTCTTGAAGGAAGATATATGTGGTTCTATTCCCATCTCTTTCCTATGATGAACTATTTTTTCCATGGAGTTAGGATAAAATTTACTTTTTTGGATTTTTTCATCCCTTTTCCTCTTGAGAGCTATTACTACATGAAAATTGCTTTTCCTCTTCATCAAGGCTTCATCCTTAGATTACTGTTGCCAAATTTTAGTTTAAGGGTCTCTAGGTCCTAGGGGGTAAAATTGTTCTTTTGTGACCTACTTCTCATTCATTCATAAACCTTCCCATAATGTGCTTATCTGATAAATTCTTTGCCTTGCCTATTTGAGCCTAGCGGGTTTTGAATCATTCTACTTCATTTGGTGTTTAGGTGATTTAGGTATGTCAGGAAAGGGGTGTCATAGCATCTTCTGAATGAGAAGTAGTCACCCTCGGATCTGCAATGCTCAATAGTTTTTCCGAAAGATAAACATGTGTTTTATCTAAGTGATTAGTAAAACTATGGTCATAAAAGAGTTTTTCAACTCTCAGAGATATCAAGTTGTGGAGTAGTGGCAGTAATCATGTAGTTTCTGGAAAAGATGGTCTCAAAGGTGCAAGTCTGATACAAGTGAAAAGAGAAAGTAAGAAGCCAAGTGCCCCTAGTGGAAAAGAAGGTGTTTAAGTGCACAAAGGATAAAAGGTGAATTCATTGGGATACTTTTCTGAAATAAAGGAAACAGGCTTACGATAAAAGTATTCTCTTATATTCTTTTTCTATACAAGGTAAAATGGTCTAATGTTCTTTCATTTTGGCATAGAAAGGAAAGTATGTTATTTTTCCACAAGACTAAAGTTTTGTTTTAGTAAAAGCGGCTAATGTACATAAAGTTAAGTGTAAGATTGAGGATTTTGAGGCCGTTATATTCTCCCAAACAAGAATTTCAAATAGCTGTTGATAATCAAAAATTAAATGCTAATCCTATCATTGCATCTATTAGGTCACCTTAATTTCATTCATGTGTCGCCAACATTCAGATCTTAGCAGCTATTTCTTAAGTATTTTCCATGATTTCCTGCTCATTGTTTTGAACAAAAAGTCATTTATCTTCACTCGTGCTCTCAGTTTCATAGTAAATGGCTATTAAATATTCTTGTTACGACAGATGAATTGGTATTGAGAGTGAATTGAAGGAATTTTTCAAAACATCTCTAAGATTCTTTGATCTCAAAGATTTTCACAGAAGATTAAAATCTCATCCAGTTCACCCTATTACATAGAAGCTCAACGATAGTAGTCTGGTAGAAGCTACAGGGTTTCCAATGGCAGTTCAAGCTCCTGACCTTGTCAGATAATGTATAGAGAAATACAACCCAGCTACAAAGAAAATCCTTTTTCCAGATCAGTCAATTTTTCTAACGATTGATAAAGCCCTAATCCAATCCACTTTTGGCATTCTGACAAAAGATGTGTATTGCAATATCGACTTCGGTTCTTCTGCATCTATGTTCAATGAAAAGAAGACTCTAAGGAGGGAGGACATGTAGAAGACCTAGTTCTAGATCCCTTGATCAAAGAAAATTAAGATGCCAAAGACTCTCTTTGGAACAACCCTAAAGAGGGAAATTGTTGATATCCTAGCCCTGTTGACCAGATAGGATAGAAAACCTGAGATTTTAGATCTCGTTGAACATAATTTATTTCTTGTTCAAGATGTCTATGCTGAAAATATGTTCATTGATTGGGAAGAAATTTTGTGTGAGAAGCTTGCATCCTGGATGAGCTCTTGTTAAGGATTCAAACAATTCTACATGTCTTCTTACTTGATTTATGCTCTAGTGACTTAGCACCTGTGGAACGGCTTATCAAAAATCTAGAACTTGAACAACAACACCAAAATTTATGAGTTCTACACAAATCTGCAATTACATCAGAGCTTTGAGGAGTATACTACTATGAATGATGCATTCACAATGAGAATCTGTTGGGAACTTCAAGGTTTCCCAGAAAGAAGATTCTCACTAGAGGCCATCTCGGCAATCAGTCAGTATGGATTCTCTTTCATCCAATTCCTGAGTCTCTCTTATCTTTGGATAGGAGCCGTCTCTGGATTTCCTAAGAGACTACATTGGTATCCTGAAGATAAGGTGGTCTTGGTGGAGCTTTTCTAGTAGATATTGGAAGTGAATTCTCTGTGTTCAACTATGAAGAAGATCGCTAGAATTTCCTTCCCTATGGTGGTTGGTTTGTATTCCTGTGTGTCTAGATCTGATGCCCGAAATTTAGTAAAGATTTTTGAGGATAAGATCAAGCTTCTTGATTATGAGGTTCTTAGGCCTCAATATGATCCTATGGGTTTTTTTAGAGACCACCTAAAGCTCGAACATGCTTACAGAAATGTTCCAGATATTGAATATTTTTGGTCTGAATATTTCAATGAGTATCAGACATGGGATATATTATGGTCCCATTTAACTTTAGATGAAATTACAATGTATAATAATGTTGTTGATGTATCTGATCTTGTAGATGATGGTCTCTTCATGCAATCTTCATCCTATAACTAGATCAACGTGTTGCCTATTTCTTCCTCTACACCAACTGGTCCAGTGATTGATTCATTAGAGCTTCTCATGAGGGCCATTATCAAGAGAACCAAAAAGTGGGTAGAATGGACCAAAGCAAAATGGAAAAGAACTTTTGGTGCAGGTTCATCCAGAGGAACAACTTCAAGAGCTTAGTAATCATCTTTAGCATTTAATTCTTCTATGGCACCATCAATTTCAGTAAGTGCAGCATAATCCACCAGACAAGGAGGTGACCAACCCCAAAAAATAATGTTCCCATCACTCTAAACTTTGGAGATGGCTCATTCCCAAACATTGGAAATGGACTTGAGAAGGAAGAAGATAGGGAAAAGGAAAAGAAGAAATAACAAGAGGTTCTTGTGATAAAGCCTCCCTCACCAAGTTTAGTTATCACCTTGGATGACACAAATACCATGGATGGTCAGGATTCCTCTCAGTTGGTAAATACTTTGGCCCTTTCAGTGACTAAGGTTGCCTCCTTCCATGTTCCACCACAAGACAAGTGGAATCCTCTAGTAGCCCAGGAGATGTTTGATCCTACGACTCTTCAGTCTACAATTAAAGTGCTATCCACAGACTCATGGTTGGAGGAAACCATTAAGAAGAAGAATAAATGACATGTGGAGGCCATTTTTTTGAAGGACCTGATCCTTAAGGCAACCTCATCTCAGCCACCGGCAAAGAAGGAAAAGAAGAAAAATTTCATGGGGACACTTTCCCATGACTCCATGACTAGACCTATGCTAATGTAAATAGTAGGGCTATAGAAAGAAGGAAGGTTTCATGAACTCTTAGCTCAAGATTTCCAAATTAAAATGGTGGACCTAGGGGTGCCAGTGCATGACTCGATGGTGAATATCTGGAAAACCACCAATGAGTGGATTGAGGATAGATTAGAAGAAATCTGAGTAGACAAGGAAGTCCTCAAATCTGAAAACAAGGACCTAGTAGAGTATATTAAATCTTCTCTTGGCACTACTTCATCTGCTCAATTTGATCCAAATGTGGAGGAGAATAAGAACTTGCTACTGAAGTTGCAGCAAGAAAGATAGTTTGGTCAAATTGGCAGAGCATGGATAGAAGCAATAAAGGTTCAAGGCCGCATTGTCATTGATAATTTGGGGAACCTTCTACTTGATGTAGAAAAATTGAAGGATACAACATCAAAACACCAGGAGACCATCTATAATGCATCCACTAGATTGACAAAGCAGTTAGGCACCTTGCAGGAGGTGATTGATATGAAGACAAGTGTTGCAATCTCTACTAGTATCCTCAAGACCAAACAGGAGCCATTATTTCATTAGAGGAAATCTCTCAAGTTTGTGGTTGAGAACTCAAATAGATTTGCAAATGAACTCAAGACTATGATGAAGTTAGTACAAAAGGAGATGGATAAACTGTTTGAGTTTTTGAAAGTACTGCACATAGAATCTGAAGTTTCTGAAAGTGACAAGTTTGTTGAATATAGAGTGAATGAAAGCTAAGTTTCTTGATTTCATAGCTGAGATTGTGGATCTAGCTAACTTCCAAGTTTCAAGAATCAGTGAGCTCTCTGCGATAGATGCTGTGATAAAAAAGGAAATGGAGAAGCTCCAATCCCGGATTGCCAGGTTGGATGAACTAACAGAGATGCATGATTTTTGGATGATCCAAGATGATAATATAATCATTCTGAATGCTCAGTATTTGGGCAAGGTAATATATGCAATGAAATCTTACAAAGGAAAAACTGTTACATCAAAGATGGCATAGAATCTATTGACCTGTGTCGTCTTCCCAACTTTTGTGTATTGTAGCCATTTTAGCATTTTGTCAGCTTTGTCAGTTTTTGTAACTGACCAGGTTTATTATTAGAATGTTCCTCTCAGAATATTGTAAATAGGTAATCATTCTTGAAATGGGTCATTTTGGAGAAGACCTATATATGTAAATTTCTGTAAAGTAAATAAGATCGACAAATATTACTTTGGGCTGATGTAGTACTAGTCTTGCTCCTTAGACCTCTTCTATGGTCTCCTAGGTCAATCACTGACCTACTAGGGTTCTTCTACTAACCCTATTCTCCTTAGGTATCTTATCACAAGATCCTAATTTCCTTCAACTAGCAAACACCAACAAAATAGAACTCACAACTTTACAATCCTCATACTAGACCCAAATTGGTCTTTCTTTCCCATTTGCTCAATCTGATCCAAATGGATTCCAATCTCCACAAAATTTAAAAGGAAGCATATGAATATTTCAACATGACCAATTCCAACCTCTACAAACTCACTTTGCTTCAAAAACACAAATGAGCTCCAAGAACCTATGCAATTTCTCCCAAAATAGGGCTACAAGCAATTAACACTATTTGGTCACCTCTTCTACATTATCTTGGGAAAATTTCTTAAAAAGTGCCAAATAGGTTTAGGATCTAGACACCATTTTCAAAGATACTAAATATTTTCTAGGTTTTAAGCCCCTAAAGTGTCTGTACAGTCCTTCCTACTTTCATGCCTAAAATTTAGGGTTTTAGGCCTCCTTTACTGTCTGTACAAGAAATGAACTTTCTTGGCCAACAAGATAACTCCTCACAAATTATCCTCCTTCATGTGGGTCCTCCTCTAACTCCTCTACCTTCCCACTTCCACTGATTGAAGCTACAAATTCATTCAATCCCTCTAGCTAGCTCTGCAACCTCTAATGATCCCTAGCCATGCTACTCTGACTTGCCTAGGGCATCATCATAAAAATAGTTGCCACCACTTCCAAGGACCATCCTACTATGTACACAATGTACATGGATTCTTATTTCATAATCTAAGAGCCCGGGCCAAATCCATGGTGGAAAAGAAAGTTAAGACTCCATTTGCAAGCAATACTCAAAACCAGACCAGTGACTGGACTGAACTTTAGAGTTTTTATACAAAAAATTAAAACTATTGAATCTACCAAAATAAAACCACAAGAAGTTAAAAAATATCCTACATTAAATGAAACAATTCTTACATAAGCACTCTCAATCCATTACATTGCCTGATTACCTTGAAACACATAAATTTACACTGTTATTGCTTAACACAGTCCGTACATGAAATTTCTCAAACTTACCAACCCTTCACAAATCCCGAGGATGGTCTTATATAGATGACCCAAACACTAAATGGTTAGTTTTAGATAGTTACCCAACCAATTTCTTTTAAGATGCCAATTTGTCTTAAAAGTTGTCAATGTTGTCAATGACAACATTGACAACTTTTGGCAACTTTTGGGTTTCATTGCCAAACTTGGGTAAACCCCATCCAAACTTGTCCAATCCAATAAATGATGAAGGGTGCTCCCCTTAATACCACAAACACATAACATAAATAGAGAAACAACAACAATATGAAAGAACAGAAAATTGGCTTCTTATTATCTCCACAAATGTGGAATTACAAACTTTTAGAATTACAATATGCAAAGCCACATGGGCATTCCCTTACAATATTCTGTAGGACAAAGCCTCAAATTATTACCCAGATCTACTACCCAGAACTATTCTGAACCGCCTAAGACAATAATACAACCTTCCTTATATAGGCAATTTTCCACCGCCTGGGAAGGTTCCAGAATAAGGCCGACCAAACTTAGAATTATTATATTTTACATTTTATTACATCATAGTAGGCTCAAGATAACCTTTGAAACCCGAACATAAATTTTGAAGAAAATGATTTTCTGCCATTTCAGGTGGCCCAACTTCCGAAGACCATAAGTCATCACCAGTTGACCCGATCGGCTATTATAACCCCATTTTGGAAACGCCACGAAGTGCTCTACAGGCTTGACTCACACAAGCGCCTGTCACCCAAATTTTCAACCTCGTCTAGGGCCTCTAAAGCCTTCAAAACTGAGTTCAAAGTTTCTGTACCCTGCTGCCAATACCGAAAATTTTCAATATCTTCCAATATACACTTGATCTGGCAATGAAACTTTACTGGCAGACTTATAT
>MU223258.1:10768-24330 GCA_018584345.1 Thuja plicata | reverse complement strand
ATTTTTGGTCAATTTATTAATTAAATAATTAATAAATAAGGGAATAATGTTTAAATAAGATTTAAACATTTTTGGGAGGGATTTCTTAATTAAATATTTTTAATTAAGATAAAGGGATTTAATGACAAAAATAAATAAATTAATTAATAAATGATGATGTCATCAGGGGTTTAGTGAAATATTAATAAATGAAATAAACTTATTTAATTCATTTAAAAACATAGGAATTAATTATTTAATCAATGAAATTGCTTTTTAATAATTAGAGAACTATAGCCATTTTAATTAAATTAAATAGGCTAGGGGAATGGGTTAATTGCAAGTGGGTATTTGATTTAGAAATTTATTTAATTCCTTAATAATTAAATACTATAGCCATGTTTGATTTTGATTTGATTTGATTGGTCAAAATTGATTTGAATTGTATGGCTATAATAGTTAATATAAATTAGTGATAAAAATCACCTAGGATATTAAATTGATTCAAAGAATTATGCCAAGCAGTAACAGGGTCATTTGGACATAAATCAAGGGTATGATCACACTTAGGGCAAATAGGGTCTATAGTTGTGACATACCAAATTCAGGTGGTTACAGCTGGAACGATCAATGTAATTGGTGACACCCTATCCAATGGATCTGGTGACATCACCACCCCCACCTAAAAAGAACAAGTTGTTGGAAAGTGACAATGTAAGTAATTGTTATTTTTTCATTGATGTCAAACCTTAACTGGTGAGACTATTGTTATCTGTTTGAGTACCATATCTATTGATTGATAAAGAAGATTTAACAAAAAGACCAAGTGAATGGTTGAGTTAAGGCAAATAAAAGGGTACTTGATAAGTTGGCACTCTAGCAAAGTAATTAGTTGTTTATCTTTCAAAGACTATTTTTTTGGCTATTTTGTGCCGAGCAAGTTTGGCTTGTGTCGAGTGAAGTTGCTTGTGCCAAGAAAAGTTGCTTGTGCTGACTGAAGTTGTTTGTGACAAGCAAGTTTGTTCAGTGTCGAGCACCAGTGAAATTGCCAAGTGAAAATAGTGATGTTGGTTGACTTACAGTAATTGGATTAATGATGAGATTTGACATCTCTGGCTGACTTAGTTAATTTTATTGGGATATGTAAAGTTAATTAAAGATTGATCCATGTCATTTAATGTATGGGTAACCATAATTAATGCATTGTTTCAAGATTTAATTAGAGACTACTTAGGAGAAGTAAATGTAATGTAATGATGGAATGATCCGTTGGATCTTACCTAACCTAAGATCTACGATCTTGATTAAGCGGCAAAGATTTATCTGACCTAGATAGAGAGGTATATGATAACCTCAAGGGGTTATTCATTATGTGTGCATGTGGATGTGTGTATACAAGAGGGTTGCATAGTTGATTTACTGATTGGCATGACCTAGCAGAGAAGGCTGAATACAGAATTAGAAAGTTGCATGTGTGATTGCTTGACAGATTTCTAAGAAGATCAAAAGATTGAAATGACAATGCATGCCATCTAGTAAGTTAGCATCAGAGTTGTAATTGGATCTAAATTTTCAATGTAAGTTGTATGTATCAGATCACAACTGCTGATTACTTTCAACCATTGTATCAATTAAAATCCTTTAACAAGGTTGACCTAACAGTCATTTGTATAAATCCTCTAACAAGGTGACATTCAGGTGGAATGTTCTAAGTCCTCTAACAAGGCCACTCTTGACAAGGTGATTAAAACCTTTAACCAGGTCACACCTAATAGTGTGTTATTGTAACCTTTAACAGGGTTGGCTCCTCATAGAGCTCACTTTAGAAGAGTGAAACTTGGTAGCATGTTACTGGTGGTTTTCCCATATTGGGTTTCCATGTTAAATACTTGTGTCAACTTGTGTGAATGCTTATGGTTTGTTTTACTATTATGTTTCTATAAGATAATTACATTATATAGTAAACTGCATGATTACGTTGTTGACATATGCTACTGTTTTCGAGTAGATCTAAAATACAATTTTTTTTATTTGCTACATCTAGACCTGATGATAATTGATTCACCCCTCCCCTCTTAGTTAATATGAATTCATTCTAACACAAGTATGAAACTGCATTACCCTAAGTATTAATTTACATCAGTTCCATAATATGTTGATGAAATGCCAAATTAGTATAATTAAAGATGTATCATGATATTACTTGTTAAAATCTGTGAAAACTACATACCGAAATCCATTGGTATACACTCAATGTTGTATTATCTGTATTTATCGAAACCCGTCAGTTAACATGTAAAAGGAAAAGTTGCTAGTATAAACTGAGAATCATCAGTAATCAAAGCAAGTTAAAAAGTTGTTCTTGCAAAGCACCAAAACTCGCCGGTAAAAGAAAGAAGTTAGATGACTACCCCTAAGAATCGCGTTGTCATCAAAGAGAGAAGTTAGTGTTTAACTTGATGACTCCATCTTCACACACTGAGGAGTGGTTGAGTATTAATGACTCATTTTAGGGAAAATGTTTATAAAAAGGGTGACGGAAGGGTTTCATTATTCACCAGTGAGCAGAGCAGAGTGACGAAAGAGAAATTTGAGCACACAACGACAGGATCACAGAGCGACTTAAACTCAACCCACAACACTCCAATAGATCAATGAACACTACATAAGTAAATAGTAAGTTCATATGCTGACCGAGAACTCTATTTTATACATTTACAAAAAGACCTAAATGTCTGAAACAATGGCCGCGACTTCAAGAACCACCAAATTGAAGAACATCAAGAAAGACAAGGTTAAACTTATCAAGAATTCTGTCTTTGAGGAACCCCATTATAAAATATGCCCTAAGGTTGCATCACAACCCAACAATGCTATATCATTCTCACAAATATCAGCTAGGGTTTTTCTCGTCGAAGATGTGCAAGCATACATTCACTGCAAGATTGCAGAAATCGGTGACCTGGAGGTTGATCAAGCTTACAAGAATCTATGTAATGACGATGGATCTATCAATGATGAAAACAAGCACATAGAGATGAAAGGGATCACTAATGCCCTATTGTTCTTGGAGGTATTCAAGACCTAGGGGATTCGGTTAGTACTAAGCAAAATTCACAATCACAAGCTATGGATGGATGAGCCTAAAATTATAACCCAAGATGTTCTTCATGTAGTCATCGGTTATCCAATAATTGATAAGGTAAAAGCATTGAATCACCCACCCAAGGCTGAAATTGAATAGAATATAGGAGCTAAGTGTGATGGAAGAGGACTTATGGTATCCATTATCACAGATGATGAATTGAAATTTAGAGCATGTGTCCTAGGCTACAAATTATTTCAAGCTAGCAGAATGAAAAACATAGCATTTAGAGTAGTGGATACATCCTATAAGATTGTAAAGAAATGAACTTAGTTGGATATATCAGAACTGCTACTCAACCAAATGGAAGAAAACCTAAGAACAATTAGAAATGCAACGAAAAATTCATGTAAGTTTGCCTCACTTATCATGTACATTTTATTTTACTTCCAAGAATCTCTTCCATCAGTAGGAGATGTAAAATGGGATACAACTAGACCTGTCACCATATAGATTAGTGAGTACATAACATCACTCAGAGAGAATTTTAAGACAGTCAAGGATGATTAATTTACTGGATTCAAGGAGAGAATGTAGAAAAGAGTAAGGATCTCGGAACAACTAATTGAGAAATTAAAAGATGATATATGTTTCATAGTTGACATAGACCACACATACATCAAGCCTACTATACCAAGGACAACATGGTTACAACCATTAGGCTATGAGGTAAACATTGATCAAGCATCTAATGTAATCGATGCATTAATAAATGAACCCATAGACAAAAAAAAACCAAATTTTGACACTTATGAAGAGGCCAAAGAAAGAATCAAAATAGGATTCATTGTAAAGAAAATAGACAAGAAGAAAGATAAAATTGTAAAGAACTTGAAGAAAAGACTATCGATTACAAAGGAAGAAACTGAACAAAAGGAAGAGACCGAAGAATAGTCACCTGTCGATGAGGCTAAGTAGGAAAGTTACTCTGAATCTACAGAGTAAGATACTCCATTGCCAACACCAGCTAAGAAGCCAAGAACCACAACTACTTCAAAGACAAGAAGCCAGACAGCTAAGGACACAAGTCCTTCACCCTTGAAGGAAGATCAAGTAAGAACCTACAAGAGGAAACTAACAACATAGAAAAGAGGGCCAACAAAGAGAAGAAAATTCATTAGAACCAAAGAAGATATTGAGGAAACAGAACACGATTAAGGTGTTCAAGAGGAAAAGAAAAAAATACTTGAAATAGTTGATGAAATTTGTGCCTTAATTATCACAACAGGTAATGCAAATAGTGGGAAGGTCAATCAATGGTTAACATTGGATCCCTTGGATCAAAATAAAATTGAGGAGGCAATCATTGAAATGATGTGCATACACAAATACCTTCCAACACAATTGGCAGACAAAATGCCCAAAGAACTTAAAGATAGACTATCGGCAAGATGGAATTTTTCCTTGCACTTCAAGAAATAAATCAGGGAAAGAGCCCTAGTATCAGTCATGCCTCATGAATCCAAAATAGAGGAAACAAAATAAATGATGAAGGCTCATTCCAAAAGGTTCTCATGGAAGATGAGAGATTACCAAGTACTTAAGGGATGTCTACTAGAGTTAGACCAAAAAAAGTGAAGACAAATGGAGGAAAATACTTAATATTCCTGAAAAGGATACAAGTCCCGAGCCACAGATAGATCTAATTGAGAATCAAGAAATCATGAATGATCAAGCTACTAAGATCACAAAACCAATCATCATCACAGATGTTGAATTGGATAAAGAATACATGGACACGATAGGCAAAAAGGATATGGATGTTACAAATGAGACATGGTCGGACACCACTATGGACAACATTGTGGACAACACAGTCATTGACATAACTGATGATCCAGAAGAAGAAATACAGAAAGATGAAGATGTCACTATTATCAAGGACAAGATCGATGAACAAGACACTATATTTAACACTTCACAAGTGAACATATCAAGCAACATGACAATATTGTTGCAAGCCATCAACATACTTTAAGAAAAAGACAAATCACATGACAAAGATTCAAGAATTCCTAAGGATGCAGGGGATGAAGGAAAGAAAGACAACACCAATGACCAGAATGTCATCAGAGCCACTCAAACTATAACTAAAACTGACAAGGTTACAGAAGGAGACTTAAAGAAAACAGATGGAGACACTACTAAGAAGGATGCACAAACAATGAAAGATGAAGTACATAAGGATACTGATGAAGGAGCTAAACCAAAAGATGGCACTCCTAAGGAAACCAAAAAGGTTTCTACAGACAATGTAAAGGTTGATGTGGAGATTTTCACTCAAAACCAACAATATCACACTAAAGCACAACAAAAAAAAGAAGCAACACCCCAAATCACTTCATCAAGGACAATAGACAAAGCCGAGAAGTTGGATATGGTCCTACACTCAAGTGCAACTCAGAAGAAGAAGAAGAAATCCAAAAATAATAAGTTGGAAGTCACTCTAGATGAGATCATTGAGATACCCAAATGTGCCCCAACTACACTGGACTATGAAGCACTTAAAGAGTACAGTGAAAATGCCAAAGGAAGGCATTATAGGAGAAGCTACAAAAGAAGAAATGAGACTCAATGGTACTCAAAACAACTAGGGACATCATGAGTCAGATTGTACCCGATGTTGATGTTGATCATAATAAGCCTGTTCTTCATCAACTAGCCACTCTCACCGAAGCCATTACAACATAGAACATTGATGCAGAAAAGGAAATTAAGGAGAGAGAAGAGAAAAAATATCAACACAAACTTGTTGAAAAGATTAGCCAAGAAGTGGCAAAAAACAAGATAAAGATTTTAGAATTAACAAGTGAATTAGGTCCAATTATTGCTGAAGCTATTTCCTTGATACAATGATCAAGCACACTTGAGAAATTCAGGGAAGAGGTCACCGAGCTACAAGCTCAACTTATACCTAGTCTAACACTGCTTCAACAACATATCAATTCAGCAAGACAACTGATAGTCACCCCCGAGATGTCTGTAGTAGACAAAATCTATGACATGCATGCAAGGATCATACTTGAGAACATGGCTCTAAAGAAACTGAAAGAAAAATGGGAGAAGATGATGGAGTACATGAAGTCCTCACACTCTCATATTTTTGATAAGTTATACATATACACCTTTTCCCTTAATATCAAAAGGGGGAAAATATTGGTATACATAATAGACAGGAAAAAAAAAGATATTGAATTTACATACACTTATACTATATCGGCATATGCATAGGGTGAGTCATTAAATGACTAAGGAAATTATATGATGTACATACTAAATAGTTTTGTTATTATTTTTCACATATTAGTTTTTCATACTAATGTCAAAGGGGGAGATTGATGACATTATTTTTCCATTAGTATACAATGAAGATCTTCGATAAACATACACTAAAAGATAGGACAAGAGAGAACCAAAAGAGAGAATTTCAGGAACACCGAAAGCACAGATATCAGAGATCAACAAACACATAGTTTTGTGTGTAAAACAAAAATGCAAAGTCAGAAGGTCAAAGAGGAACCTGACATTGGAACCTGACAAGCAGTTTATAGTGAAAACCAAGAGAATAGTTCAAGCAAGAAAATTGAGAGACAGTCAACTAATTTCAAAGCATAAACGACTAACAAAAACTGAAATTCAATTGAAGCCCACAAAAAGTGGATCTGACTTCCACATGAGATAAAATAGTCATATTCTATTTATAGAGTGTTGATTTTTTTAAAAACCATTACTTGAGGGACAAGGAACATTAATGTAAGTGTTTTAATCAATCTAATTGATTTAAAACATATAGACTAGAATATCAAGGTAAATATGTAAACCTGTTATCATAGAGTTAATATTGTTTTATGTGAAACTTAATTAGGTCAATCTATCTTATAAATAGATGTTGTAATCATTCATTATGAGGGATGAGAGGATGAATGAAGCCTATGAGCACATGTATGGATCAAAATGAAAGTTTCAAGAACTAGAATAGTAAAAGGTGAATTTGGTTATCAAGAACCAAGAACAGAGGCTACCAAGAAATAGAGGTATTATTAAATCACATTAGGTGATGCACTTATTCATGTAATATTAAATGGATCTATAATCAACAATAGGAGATTGCATACACTTAGGTCAAATTGTAATTTTATTACATTCTAACAAGTGAATCAAAGTGTAAAAATCCTTTCAAAGAAGGGGGATTTAACCATCCAATTGTAAATCTCTTAACTGAGTGCACACTCAATAGTGTTGCAAAAGCTCTTAATAGAGTAGAATTTAGTAGGTCTCCACAGATACTCTTAACAGGGTAGATCATCAGAAGTGGTCAAATTGTAAGCCTTAACTGATCCCTTCCAATCTGCAGATAGTGAAGAATTTTTCCATCCCGACCATATTTTTTACTTCCTAATAGGAGTTTTCTGCGATATCATATCTTGTGTTATATGTCAATTACTTTCATGAATGTTTCTATGAATGTTCACATGTTTGTTAAGTTAAAGAATTGATAAGTCCTACACAAAGTTAGTATAGATCAGATGTTTGGATATACAATTGATTACACAAAGGTTAATTGATAAAAGGATATAAAAATTTTAGAGGTACTGGCTCACCCCTCCCCTCTCGGTACACACTTCCCATTAGTTCCAATAGTTTCTTGCATATGCTACTTACAAATATTTTAAGGACTATGCAAGATTTTAGTATGTCAAAGGAACACAATAAGCAAGTTTAAAATCATTCAACAAACTAAAACATTAGCAACACTTGCCATAAGACCATAAATAAAATTTGAAAACAAGGAATTGCAAACCTTCAAAAGCCCAAGAAGCCTCCTTTGTTGACTAGATTTGGTCCAAATGAATGAATTTGTGCTCAAGAATGATTCAAGCTTCAATGGATATGGAAATATAGCTATGGAGGAAATTTAGCATTATGAGGGTATGATTATGGTTTTTTGTTCCCAATTTGGCATTATAATTTTACTTGGATGGTGGATTATTTGTGAAGGAAGAGGGCTCAATTTATATGCAAAGAGGAGGGAAAATGGAGGGCTAAGATTGAAATTTCATGAAGGGATAGGATGCACTTGAGAGAGAGCACATGGATTGTGCTTTCTCAAATGCATCACATTGTGACAAATGTCACAAGGGGAGTAGACTTTCAAGGTTTGAGAAGGATCGGGGAATGTGACCATTCTAGGGATTGTGAGGGATTTGGAGAAGTGAGAAGAAGGAATATAATATTCCTAGTAAGGGAAAAATCTATAAGAGATGTAAGGGTTGTGTAAAACTGTAAGTGCATTTAAGGAAGACTTTAATGCATGTGGTTGGGGATTGGAGAGGATATGACAAGAGTTGACTTTGGGGTTGGCTAAGGATTCTTTAATCCTTAGATTAGGATTGTGAAATTTTTTAGGGAGTGATTATTCTTTAGATTAAGGATAATTAGTGGGAAAGTGGGAGAACTAGGAGGATGTGATGGAAGGAGAGAGAATGAGTGTAGGGGGAATTAGTTAATCAAGATAAGTTAACTAATTAAGAGAGGTTAGTATGTGGGAATGGGTTAGGTTGAGTTAGGATCATGGGTCAAGTGGTTGGGAAAGATTAGGTTGGGGGTTAAAATTAGGAGCCATGTGCTCAAATTGTTTAAAAGGGGTTATTTTAATCAAGGGATAAATTCAGAGACACAATTCTACAAAGACACAAACATACTAGAGGACATCAATCCAGAGAGACTCTAATGTGGAGACACAAATCTACAGAGACACCTCTATATACGTAGAGACTTTGATTTGACAATCTGACTATAAAAATGATGAAAATAAAAAATGTGAAACTAAATCAGGATGTGGGTCCCACTCAGGTGCCAAAATGTATGCAGTAAAAAATCCTTTTAGTGTGCTACAAGCTAAAATATGTAAAGTCAGGAAAAACAAAGATTCAAGCCAAGCCAAACATATTAAAAATAAACTTAACACCATAATACAATTTTCACCACAACCTCCAATGAGCTAAAACAATGGCACCCAAACAACCTTTTCTATTTTTCTCTTAGAGATGTTGTGGGTGTGCTCTCCCAACACAATATAATGATCTCACTATGAAGCTTGCATGAAAAATAATGTTAGAATAATTGAGAGGGGGGGGGGGGGATGAATCAGTGGCCTCAAAAATATTCCAATAAATCAACCCAAAAACTTAGTACCACAATATTAAGCCTCTAGTTATCTTCAATCCTACAAGATGAATGCATTGAAATAATATAAACAAATAATTACTACTCAAAGTTCACTGTTAATCCTTTTACGTAAGATTTACTGAATAGAATTATTTCATTTACCAAAATATAGTAAATTACTTAGTGTATACCGATCAATCCTATCTTAGTAATGTGTAAAGAAAAACATGAAAGAAATGACTCATAAATACATTTGACACATAGATTTTTAACGTAGAATCCTTGTTAAGGGAAAAACTATGTGGGACCGGGAACCCAAATTTTTCACTTTTATGAAGTGAGCTCGGTGAAGAGCCAACCCTGTTAAAGGTTACAAACACATTGTTAGGTGTGACCTTGTTAGAAGATATAAATAGAATAGTTTGTCACTTGATATTTGGCATCTCTATGCTATCTTTATGACCAAACCCAATGTAGTTTGTCACTTGATATCTGGCATCTCTATGTTGTCTTCATGACTAAACCTTTTGATACTCCTTGGGATGTATCTCAATATATAAAGGATTGCTAAGTCCTACTCGGTTAAGAGACTTTCTGATCCAATGGTTAAATTGAAAAGGTAAATGATATGTTCACATATACAACTAAATTTTTCATATTTTTCAGATCTATTGTAAGATAATAATACCTTTCTGATAAATGTATCTTTTCTATACCTTTTCTCCACTTCTTTTTTCTCGGTGATGTTTTTTCTCTATTGCTCGGTGTCTATAGAATTAGCTTTGTTCTTTAGCTTGATTGATCAAGTTTGATTGAAATTTTTCTTCATCAGTTTCTCTTCAACATCCTTTTCTTTATTCACTCCCCTAATTCATAAATGAATTAGATTGTCTCTTTATAGGCATGATTTCATCATTTCTAAGTCCTTGACTTTCTTGTTCTTGGCGTGATCCACAATTCTTGCCATTCTGGCTTTGAATATTTACTTCAGTTTTATCTCATATATATCTTCTTAAATCAATTAGTTTTCCACAATCCATTGAGTTTAGAGCTGAATTTTTGGCTTTGATTGTGTATATATCTTCTTGACAATTGAAATAAAACAAATTTAAAACTCTATCTTATCTCTAGTGACTTTAAAATTGTCAATGAAAATAATGTTAACAACTAATTAACTCAATCTTTACCGCTTGCCAACTAAATCTTTTGTCATTTTTGAAATTTAGTTCTTTTTGGTGTTTAACTCCTTTTTGGATTGGTCATGACTTTAATTGTCCTCAGGCATCTCTGTCTATCCGTCAGGGTTGTCTGTCCGTCGGGGTTGCTTGTCCATCAGGTAACACTGTGGTTTTGTCCATCGGTAATGCTTTGGTTCTGTCTGTCGATAATTCTACTCAGGTTTCTTTCTTAGGTATCATTATGACTCTTCTCCCAGGGTTCTTTGTCTATCGGTCTGTACTGTCTATCGGTGTTTTTTGTCACTTAGTGAATACTAAAATTTTATGCATTACTGATAGCATAATCTTTATCTCTTTGGTTCTTTGGCGTCTTTGACACTATGTATACAACCAATCAGATTATATCAAGTTGACATCAATGAAAATACAATCCATTAACTGATTTAATGTCTTACATTAGCTTTCTTCATTTTGGTGATCATCAACTTAACATATTCAAACATTCAATTAGTTATGGTTCATTAATCTCTCCCTTTGGAATTAATGGCAAAACACTACATACTACTAATACATTATGAAATATATCAGTTGTAGTTTCATCAAAGTACCAAACTTATTGTTCTATAACCAACATAAATGTCTACGTCTCGGTAAGCTCTTCTAGCTTAGATTTTTTTCTTGTAGAGTACTTCTTTAATATTCAATTCCTTCACTAGATAGATGTATCAGCTTCTAATTTTGTCTCTCCCTTTGATGTAGAATCCTTTCGCTGATGTGTTCTCTCCCTTTGACTGTTGCTCTCCTTGACCATATATTTTCCTTTTGATAGCAATCTCTCCCTTTTTATGTATTCTCTCCGTCATGATGGATATTTCATGTGTAATCTCTCTCCCATCTGGATATTCTCTCCCTTCAAATCTCTCCCATCTTTGAATCTCTCTCCCTTTGACAATAATTCCAAAGTCATTCTTCTTTACACTTGATTTAATATATTCCTTGAATTTCCCTTTCCATCAACAATGTAGCTCTGTATTAGCCAAAATAATACTTCTGGTTTTTGGTGCAGATAGGTACCTTGATGTGTAAAGATGTATCTTTGTAGTCCATTTCTTTTCTTGCATCAACATGAATGATCTTATGATTTGTGTGTAGGCTGATGCAACTTCCTAGTCATCTTAGTGACCAATAGACAAGGGTTGGACCCCTAGTCTCTATCTCAGGTACTCAAATGTATCTTTAGGCAATGATTTGGTGAATATGTCTACTAATTGTTATTTGGATTGAACATATTCCACTATCACTTCTTTTGCTTGTACTTTCTCTCTTAAGTAATGATACTTGATAGTAATATGCTTAGTCTTAGCATGCATGAATGGATTCTTTGATATGGTTATTGCACTAGTATTATCATGATAGAGAGTAAATGGTTCAAGAATTTTCATATTCATACCTTCTAGTAATTGTTTTATCCATGCAATATTTGAGCAATTTGTAGCAGCAGCCACATATTCTGCTTCTACAGTAGATTGTGAGATGCATCCTTGCTTCTTGATGATCCATGTGACAAGTCTATCACCCATAAAAAATTCTCCTCCAGTTGTGCTCTTCCTGTCATCTAAGTTTCCAACCCAATCAACATGTGTATAGACTTGAAGCTCAAATTTGGCCTTTTTTTTATACCATAAGCCATAGTCCTCGGTATTCTTTAGATATCAAAGAATTTTCTTGACAAAAATCATGTGTGATTCTTTGGGATTAGCATAGAATCTTTTAAATATTCCAACTACATGTGCAATATCTAGTCTAGTATGAACAACATACATTAGTTTTCCAATCATTGATCTATATAGGGTCTGATTTACCTCATTTGACTTGTCTTCTTTTGTCATCTTACATTGATTTTCCATAGGTGTTCCAAATGGCTTGGAATCTTCCATCTTGAATATTTTCAGCACTTCCTTGATGTATTTGGATTGTGTGATATATATGTTTGCATCTTGTTGAAGAATCTATAGACCAAGAAATAATTTGATCACCCCAAACATAGACATTTCAAACTCTTTTCTCATTTCATTAGAAAATAATTTACATAACATATCATTACCCCCAAATATGATATCATCAAAAAATATTTCAGAAAATAGAATATAATCATCAGTATCTTCTTTTAAATAGAGATTTCTATTTTCACTTGTTCTTATAAATCCAATACTTATGAGATAGGAGTCAAGTCTTTCATAATAGGATCTAGGTTCTTGTTTCAATCCATATAAGGCTTTGTGTAGTCTACATACCATGTTTCTTTTGTAAGGATCAACAAACCTTTATGGTTGTTCAATGTATACCTCTTCCTCTAATATTCCATTTAGGAATGCAGATTTGACATCCATTTGGTATACCTTGAATCCTTTGAATGCAGCATAAGCATGTATAATTCTGAATCCTTCTAGTATAGAAACAGGTGCAAATGTTTCTCCATAATCAATACCTTCTTCTTGTGCATACCCCTTGTATACTAACCTTGCTTTGTTCCTTTTGATTTCTCCATTCTCATTCAACTTGTTTCTCAATATCCATTTGGTACCGATGAAAGTCTTGTCATTTGGTCTTAGTACTAGTGTCCATGTCTTGTTCTTCTCAATCTTTTTTATCTTTTTGTTCATAGAACTAATGTTGGAATAATGATATATTTGGCATCAGTGAATGCACTTAATGAAAACGCTTATTCGATTTTGAATGCTTACCGAGCTCATCACTCAGTCCACAGGCTATACCGAGCATTCAGTAAAGCTCACCGATCAAACAGTTCAAACTGAGCAGTAAGGCAGTCACCGAGTATATGAGAAGAACAATGGTTACCGAGCAGACGGTAGTCACCGAGCTTCACTTTAACTACCAAGTTATCAGTTGAAGTCAGTTACTACCGAGTCACCAGTGGTTACCGAGTGACAATATATCTACCGAATCACCACAGCTACCGAGTTCCAAGCTACACTTCGGGACTAGTATGGACCGAGCTTCTACTCTTACCGAGAGCATGACGATGCCGAGTATTGTAGTGGATGCTGAGTATCAGAAGATCACCAAGCCAG
>MU223257.1:116557-135211 GCA_018584345.1 Thuja plicata | reverse complement strand
GTGTGACAGGTCTTCACATGTTCATGTGCATCCTTGAATAATGTAGGCAAGTAATATCCTACCCTTGAAATTTGATGGGCCATAGCCAGATTGCTTCCATGACTTGTTCCATGCATACTGTGGAAGTTCTCAATAATTGGTCCTACCTCTTCCTTATTGACACATCTTAGATAGATTCCATCGTGATTATTTCAATATAGGGTAGCTCCCTGAAGCATAAAATGTTGAGTTTTCATTCTTAATGCTCTCTTTCATACTAGTTTAAGTGCGCAGGTCACTTATGATTCAATAGGTAGTAGATAAGGTCATCATACCATTCATCCAGAGACACTTCTTCTAACATATACACTTATTGTACTAATCTGGGTCTAGTCGTGGTGATTGTTTGTGTCAGAGCTTGCCCAGGGACCAGTTTCATCAGTTGTATTTCCATGTTGTATTCTTGAATGATGGCCATCTATTTTCCTCTTCTTACTCCTAACTCATTATGCATTAACAAGGTTTTTATTGCAGCATCGGGAACTATTGTGTACCCTTTGGTTCTCCAAATTTAATGTCTAAATTTCTTTATTGCCTTCACCAATACATAGGCTTGTTTTTCAACATTTGGGTATCTCAATTCTGCATCCTTCAATGGAGAACTCATGAATGCAATAGGATGCTTGTCTTTCTCTTCTGATCTATGAGTGAGAATAGCCGCACACGTGTGTTTTGAAGCAAAGGAATATATGTAGAATGGTTTGGTGTAATATGGGCTGACCAAGACAAGAGCATCCATGATAGATTTTTTGATATATTTGAATGCTCTTTTTGATGTTGGTTTCTAATCTATTTTCGCACCCTTATTCAACATATCATTCAGTGATTTGACTATCTCAGCGAATCCGGTGATGAACTTCCTGACAAAGTTGATTTTTCCAAAGAATAACTTCAATTCTTTCTGGCTAGCTGGTAGGCCAATCCTGGAGATGGCTTCAATGTGTTCAGGGTCAATTGAGATTCTACGCTCAGAGATCACATGACCGAATAGTTTTCCTTCGGTGACAACGAACATGCATTTCTTTGGATTTAATGATATCCCATATCTTCTACATCTCTGAAAAATTCTTCGCAAATCATTTATGTGGTCTTCTCTGTGCCTGGAAAACACAGTGATATCATCCATGTATATAATGATGCACTTCCCAACCAAATATTTGAAGGCGTAGTCCATGGCCCTCTGGAAGGTGGGTCCAACATTGATCAAACCAAAAGGCATTCTTATGTAAGAAAATGTGCCCCATTTTGTTGTAAATGCAATTTTCAATCTATCTTCTTCCTCCACCATTACTTGGTTATATCCAGAATAGCCATCCAAGAATGACATCATCTGAGACCCATTCACAACTTGTATTACTTCAGTTAAGGATGGCACTAGATAATTGTCTTTCTCTGAAGCTCTATTAAGATTTCAGAAATCCATGCATAATCTTATTTCTCCATTTTTCTTTCTAACAAGAACGAGGTTGGTGACCCACATTGAGTGCCTAACTAGAAAGATAATCCTTGCCAAAAGTAGCTTCCTAACCTCTTTCTGGATCAATGGTTCCAGCATGAGATTTATCAGCCTCTGTCTCTATTGGAAAGGCTTACTACTTGGATTGAGCGGGATTGTATGTGTGATGAGGGATGTATCATATGTCTTCAAATATTCATATCCCCATGCAATTACATCAGGAAATTCCTTTATCAAATTTAGGATGCTTTCTTTCTCCTTTGGATTACAAACTTTCTTGATAAAATATTCTTGACATCTTCTTGTGTTCCTACATTTACCTTTTCATATTCACCTCCATCGGATGTTTGGTACTTGAGTGCACTCAAATTTTTAGAATCAAAGATTCTTTCCAACTCTATAATTCCTTTAGGAATGGTGTTTTTCCTTAAATTCATGATTTCATCGATTTCAAATTGTGTTTGTTGTTGTTCTCCTTCATCGATGACTTGTGCTTCAAATACCCTTGAACTTTTTAGAAAATTGAGAATATGCTTATCATCCTCAAATACCTTGAAATTCGTAACATTGTTAGGGACTAAGGGTACTAAAGTTAGTTTAACTGTGGATTTCATCACACACTCCATGGCCAATGGTTCCAATGAACTTGCAGATTGGGCTAGTGAGTTTTCTACCAAATTATTTTCTCAACCTATCCTTTTAATGTTGAAAGCATTGAAGCTTTCAATTAAGTCCCAAACTCTATTGCACTAGAGACCAAACCTTTTGTTATGGCATGCATATTGTTTCCAAACTTGTCTGACCACTATATCTGTGTCTCCGTCAGAATGCAGGATCTTGGTGCCCTTTCGGATAGCAAGTAGCAATCTGATGACCAATGATTCATAATAAGCCACATTGTTTGTGCATGGGAACTACAATCTATGTGCCGCCAAATAAGTTTCTCCAATCGGACTAACCAGTTCAATGCTTGCTCCATTTCCTTTTTTTGACTTGGATCCATCAAATGATAGTTTCCATGCTTGATTGTCATTTTATGTTTGAGAGGATTCAGATCCTAGTCTGCCTATTTTTTCATCATGGTTTCCTTGGAAACATTTATCTTTACCTCCTCCAACATGCGGGAAATTTTCAGCATTCAGGGAATTTTTGACATTGACGACCTCTCCAACATTTCTAGTCATTGATGCTTGGGGAACCATCTTTGACACTTTGGAAATTTCATCTTTACACATCGTGCATGAAACTTCTGAGTGGAAAGCATTGTGAATCCTGCACCAATTGGGCAACAGTAGGTTTTGAATGCAAGCATCTTTTCCCAATTCAACTTCTTGTTTCACACTTCTTAGGACAAAGTTCTTAAAATTTTCAAAAATTCCATCATTCAAAGTTGGATTTGGATCATTATCAACAAGGGCTTTAGTGAACTTGGGGATCACATCTGGACACCCTCCTTTATTGTGGCCTTGTAACATTACAATTTCTCTAGTTTTGGGCACATATGACCCCAAAGTTGTTTCCATGAATAAAACCTCATTGTCTCCACCATACTCGGTTATTAGCAGTTGGTGCCTAGGTGTACTTTCTATCCTAATCTGATTTGGGATTCCTCTCCATGGTAGCCACATATGAGAAAAGTTAGTAGCTATGTATCCATTCAATTTCCTTACCCAATCTCTACTTAAAAGCATATCGCATCCTTCTAGAATGTCCCCGATAGATATATCGATGCAGCTTTAGATTCATGGATCTGAAGCAAGTTGCATATGAATGTTATTCAATTCTCCCACAACCAAGACTTTGGTTTTATCTAGCTGTGTCACTTTATTGCCTGTCTGTAGTGGGATCAATCCCAATTTTCTACATATTTCCAGGGGCATTACATTACTAGATGCACTAGAATCTATCAAGAAGTTATGTAAAAATTTTCCAAATATTTGAACTAACATGAGGAACATGGAAGGATCCTCTTTTCCTTGATAGAAAATTATAGGCTTTCATTCCCTTGGATTAAATTATTTATTATTTGTACTGTGTGAAGTATCATCTCTATTTTGATTTGTTCTTTGTTACTTTTGAGCATCTGTATTTCCATTTACCTCTTTTCCTTTAGCCACGGGGTCACTTTATGATATGGCTCCATCTGATATGACCCTTCGGTCATCAGGAAAATTCTATACCATTCCAATGAAGCTTGGAGGAATTTGGTGTACGTTAGATTCATTTGGTTGTACATCTTCCACAACATTGGTATTCTACGCAAAACCAGATTGAGGGTTGTTGGGGTTGGTCCTAGGTCGATGTGACCCACCTTGGGAAATGTTCCTAGGGGTGACATCATTCAAACTTCCCAATAAGGTTTCTCTAACTTCTGGGATTTTTATCAATTCATATAATGGCAGACTAACTTTGATCTTCTTAAATTATTCTAGCACAAAAGAGCTCAACCTCTTAAATTCCTCTCTGGGAGTATTTTCTTTTTGTCTCGTTTCTCCAAGATGAGTATTAGATCATGTAATCAGTTGTCCTCTTTCTTTTTTCGGAGCATTTGTTGCTTTTAGTTGCTTTCTTTCACCCTATGAACCAGTTGATGGTCGATATTCTTGTGAGTCTCTTAGAGGACTTAGTACATTACTTGCACCAAGATGCAGAGGTGTGGAAAAATTGTTCGGAGGAGTTGATGTTGTCATAGGTTCATGATTTATAGAATTCCTTTGATACATTTTAAGAGTCGTATTTCTAGAAGTTTGTTGAAATGCCTAAACTTCACTTACTTCCTCTACAAGGACACTATTGTATAATGGAGGGAAGGAAAACCCATCCCTATGAAATGGTTCATTCAGGGATGCATGTGGAGGCTGATTTCTTGGTGGAACTTGATACATGGGCACCTCTATAGGACCATTGGCTGAAGCCGGTGGGAATCTCTGATTATCCTACACTGGCATGTAATCTTTCATGTTTGGTAGAGAAAATGTGAAATCATAAAAGACCAACACTTGGTCGTACCTCGGTGAAGGGACCAATTCATACCCCGTAGGTGGAGGATTTTCAGGTGCAGTAGTATTTCTTACTTCTCCTTTGAAAATGTTGGCATCCCTCTAAAATTCTTGGCATTGTAACTCAGAATGGTTATTTGTCTCATGCAATCAACACCATCTGAACAATGTTGCTTTGGCCAGAAAAACTTTATCTGCCGGTCGGCTTTCAGCAGATGGTGGATTGTCTAATGGTGAGGGTACACTGCCATTATTTGGATTTCTGTTCCATGATCTTCTTTGGTGTCCTTGGTTTTTATTATGATACCCGGAAATATTATCTTGATAATTTTGATTTTTTTTTTATATCCAGAATGATTATCATGGTATCCCTGATTATATCCTTGATGATTCTCTTGGTGAGCGGGAGGGTTCCCTTGATATCCTTGGTTGTTACCTTGATGTGACTATTAATTTTTTTGTTGATTCTACAATTGATTATTTTGATTTCTGAGGTAGGTGACATCAGTGGACAACTTATTTACTTTCTCTATTAGATCCCTCATCTTGTCTCTTTCTTCTTTAGTCCTTGTCATAGTTGTCGTGTTCTAGAGATATACAGGTTGTGCTAGCATTGTCTGAGACATAGGGGCCCCTGGATGCGGCACTAACTGATTGGAAGGAACAAGAACATGATTAAGAGTTGGCATATGATTCATCGTTCCTTGATTCAAAGAATTAGGATTTCCAAAGAAATTTGGCACTCTGGTAGCAGATGATGGAGACTGTAAACTTACCCTCTCAGCCTCTGTGTAAGCTTGAATCAAACTAGTAGGAGGTGGATGAGTCTTCTGGATAAAAAATGGAAGTGAAGTAATCCAGGGCTGCATAGTAAATAGGTCATGCTGCATTGTCACCCATGCGATAGGGATCACACAATCTTGAATAGGCCCTTTGGAACCTATTGTTGAACGCACCAATTGACTCATGTTCTTACCTTGTTATCTCAATGAATTACCTATGCAACTCCACTGGAGTGATTGGCAGTCTAAAATTTTTGAGGAAAGCATCCTTCAATTCTTGCAAAGTTGGGATTGAATTCGGAGGTAGATTGATGTACCAGTAAAATGTTTCCTCCCCCAGTGAGAAGGGAAATAGCCTACAAGAAACATCCTCTTCTTGAACATTTCTATTTTGAAGAGCATCTTCAAAAATTTTAATGTGCTGATCAGCAGTGCGGTTGACTTCATTAAGAAAGGAATTAGAACATAAATGCTCTGGATTCTTTGGCATATTATGATAAGTGGAAAATGTCGTGAGAGGCAACGCATTTTGGGGATGCCATTGTTGTTGTTCCATGGTTTCAACGGCTGCAAGAGCAACTAATTGTATGGGTATCTGAACTATTATTTGTTGAATTTGTGTAGTTCCTTCTTTATTTAATCCTTGTTGCACTTGATCAGTTTCTTGTAATCGAGTTTGAAATAACCTCGTGAGATCAGCTACACTTGGTGATTTCTGGCTCATAGATGCTTCTTTCTTGCCTCACCTAGGATTTGGATCAAACTTTAATTCTTGTAATTCTTTTGCTCCCAGAGTGGATCTTAAAATTCTTTGATGTGCCTCAGGATAAAATTAGTTAATGCACTCTAGTATGTGAAATATCCTTAATTCCTTGTGACATGTGCTAGGAATTTAATGATTAATGCTCTTTGAATAGCTACTTCAATCCTTTAATCTATTTCTCTTCTTTTTTGAATCTGAGATTTGGCTAAAGGATAGGTATGACATCCCTATGTGGTAGTACCATCTTGATTCATGATGCATAGTCTTTTAACACTTATGTGAGGCCCTCCTTCTAGCACCAGTTTCTATTGATGTGCATTTTATGACCCACCAAATAGTAGAACAAAACACCGAGGTGTCCTATCCTCTCTTGATCAAAGTTCCATATATGCTAAGATTGTGAGAAGATCATATAGGTCACTCAAAGGTTCCTTTTCTATGTCAGGTCTTGACCATGGATAAGCTCAGTGGTAAATGTGATTTTCTGAATATCACAAGGGGCCTTACGTTTTAAGTCTTGAAAGATTTGCAATGAAACACTTTTTTGGAATTTTTGGAATATGCGGAAAGCAAAAGGAAGTAGGGTTTAGATATTGTAATCTACTCCTAAGGGAAATGATAGCAATAGTCAATACTTCGGTGGACAAATTCCCCATAACCAGGTTTCTCTTTGCGAAGTTATACTACAACTACATGAGAACCAGTGCAATCTTCAAGTTTTATGCAAAGGATTTTCATACCACCACGAACACCATCATGAAGAACAATGTACACGAATGACAGAAGTTAAGAATATGCATGAATGGGGTTCAAGCTAACTTTGCACAATGATTTACAATTAGTAAAATGTCAAAAGTATGAACCAAAGGAACTCATTAAAATACCATCATATTTATCATTGCAATCACAACACTTCATCTAACTTTATCCAACTAATCTAAACTAAATGAAGGAATTATGAAACCAAGCAAGCACTAAAACACATCAAGTATTCACCATGAAACCAACAATGAAAAATTTATTGTCTCAGTAGCTCTTTAGAAACAATCTCAAAATTTTCTCCTTACAAATGAGAAATGAGGCCTTTATATAGGTCCACGACTACAATGGGTGGCCTGGATCAAACAATAACCGATGGCCAAGATTTTTCCACCTCAACCCTAATTAGAGTTAGGTAAAGGAAGAAGGAATCTACATTAATGCAAAAGGAATCCACTATCAAAGTGGGCAATAAGTACCCATTATGCATGCATGCTCAAAAGGAGAGTGGGGTGCAATAAACGGCCACTAAGCATTAAACGTATTGTTTTCCTTGAATGGATTAGATCTTCGACTAGCCAGTGGAGACAACTGGGTGCCATGACAACATTGTATCATTTTGTAATCCAAATCCAAGTTTGATTGATTCTGAAATTATCTCTACTTGAACATTTCCATCCTTCCATGTAATTGCTTGGAAATTCATGGATTGGAATCCTTCGATGGTGATTATGTCATTATGGAGTTTCTTCACATAGAACTTCCCTTTGCCATGCTCTTGGATTTTTGGATTGAATTTTGATCTTTTAAATGTTGAATCTTGAGTGTCTCAAACTGGATCACCTAGAAATTGGATGTGCTCAACATCGGAACTAGAATTCTTGAATATGAGTGTCTTCCTCAAACATCTGGGACTAGAACTCTTCTTCTTGCAAAACAAAGTAAATGACATAAGAATTGTGCAAGAAATTTAAACTACAACATATAAACGCCTTACATATTCTCTCCCAACTTTCTCATTTTCAATTTGATTCGGAATTACTTCTCATCCAAATTTCTCTCTGAATTTTCCATCTCACTGTAAATGCACTTCTTCCTTCTTAAAGTTTTAGGCCCTCTTTCTAGAAAATTTCTCCGAAATTCTCGCCCTCTTTCTGATTTTTTCCAAATCTTCACAAATTCATCCCTCTGGAAATAAATTGTATGTCTCCAATATTTTCTCTCTTAAAATCCTTGCAAACTTTTCCATTTTTTTTCAAAATTTTCCAAATTTCTGATTCTTTGAAATTTTCCATGACTTTCCAAATTTTAAAATTTTCAAGATTCTGAAATTTGTCACTTTTCAGAATTTTCCAATTTTGAAGAATTTTCAACTTTTTTGAAGTTCTCCATTTTTTCAAGATTTTGGAATTTTCCCAAGAATTCCAAGATTTCAGAATTTTGGAATATTCGAATCTTTTCAACACTTAGCCATTTTTCCTTCGATGGAGGACAAATTTTCCAACACTTCGCCATTTTTCCTTCCATGAGGGATATATTTTCCAACACCTAGCCATTTTTCCAAAATTTTCCACTTTTCTAAAATTTCAGAATTTTCTAGGATTTTCCACTTTTCCAAGATTTCAAGATTTTGGAATTTTCCACGATTTCATAATTTTCCAAGAATTCCAAGATTTTGGAATTTCAAAACTTTTCAAAATTTTCAGATTTGGAGGATTTTCTTTTGTTTGCAAATTCTCCTTTCATTGAGTTGACACGCGTTCCACCATTCCTAGAGGTGGGATTTTAGAGAGGCCATGGATTTTTCTTCAAGTCATGGATTTTTCTTCAAGTCGTGGATTTTTCCTAAAGTCATGGATTTTTCTTGAAGTCGTGGATTTTTCCTCAAGTTGTAGATTTTTCTTAAAGTCATGGATTTTTCTTTAAGTCATGGATTTTTCTTGAAGTCGAATATTTTTCTTGAAGTCGTGGATTTTTTTTCAAGTCGTGGATTTTTCCTCAAATCGTGGATTTTTCTTGATTCTAAAATTTCAGAATTTTCCAAGATTTTGGAATTTTCCATTTTTTCAAGATTTTCCATTTGTTTGAAGTTTTTTAAAATTTGGAATTTTCCAAATTTCCAAAATTTTGGATTTTTCAATGTTTACAATTTTTTGAATTTTCAACTCTTGAAAGATCATTAATTAAATATAAAATCCAATATTAAATAAATCTTGACTCAAACTTATGTTTTTTTTCATCACAATCTGAGTTTCCAATCGAATCTAATCTTCACGATTACTTTCTGACCAATAGTTGAATAAAATCTCCCATTTCAATCTTTCATCGTCACCCCTTTTCGATTACCTTTTGAAAATGTCCATATGCCTTAGACCATAAAAGGGGGCATTTTAAAATTTTAAGTCTTCCCAAAATAAAAATAAAAAACTTCTAAAAACCATCGTAGTGCTCTTGGGCGCACTTTTAAGAAAGTGGAGGATTTTGTATTTTCCTTCTTATCTATGAAACTACACCACTTATCTATAGGGCGACATTTTTGGGAGATGGAAGATTTTCCTTGGCATCCGGGATTCCCCGAATTGCATCAGAATGCGCTCGGCACATTTTGGGTTGGTGAAGGATTTTGTGAATGCGTTGACCATCCTCAACCTGCGTTGAACTGCGCTCCTTGTTTCTCACAGGGATTCTTCACTAATTTGTCTTCATTCTGCGCGCTTTGCATTCAGTGTACCCTTTCCTTTCCTGGTGGATATTGAATTCTAACTCCCAAAGAACTTATCTTCTCGTTGTCTCCTGCATCGAAGGGACCCAATCACTTCAAATCTCATCTTACACCCGGGCATTCCATGCAAATGCATATGAACTCTTACTCCCTTTGGCATGGGATATCAGAAATGATCCCATTTATTTCACCCTATTGATGCCAGGAAGGACGAATCATCCTATTCTTCAGGAATTCATGCATTTGAGCACTTGTGAGTGCACTTTCAAAATTATGGAGGATTCAACTTCTAAGCATCATCTATTACTTGAGTAGGTGGGGATCGCTCATTCTGCAACTTCCTTCTTATGATCGCTTTGCATTATGGGAGCTAGCAAGGAATGTTTCCTTTTGCAAGACTCCATCATTATGTACTAGCCAATGACTTTATAGCTCATTTCAAACATTTCATCATCTCAGGATATGAAGACAATACTGGGCATGGATCAGTGTTCCCCACATTATTTTTGATTCCTTATATGGGCACGCATATCCCCATCAAGTGTGATTTTCTTCTGATTTTATTCAGAACTTCTCTCTCCATGGTCATGACCGAAACTCATCACTTCATACCCAGAACTGGAAGGAAAAAGGAGACACAATTAGAGCTACTGAGACAAATCCCAAAAAAGGAGGCAAGCAAGATAAAAGAGACAAGGGTCCCATAGGAAATGGGCGATTTGTGAAAATATCACAACATCTAGCGACTCCATGGTTGAAATGTTGAAAACATTTCATGGATAAAAAATTAATCCAAACTTAGAATATTTGGTTAATTGATATTATGTCATCACAAAGAAAGAAAATGAAATCGAAAGGGGAGGAGAATAATTTATTGGATCAAGGCACCCTTAGTCTGTAATTACCCATGTCTGTGTTAATGCATCAATTCCCACTCAACAAGACAATTTCGAAACCTCAAGATTAGTCATGACAAGTTATATTTCTCTCAACTCCAAAAGCATCCTGGACATTGCCTCGCTACTAGTTAGGCGTCCATATCCCCGACGAGGTTGGTGCTATAATCCCACACAGATTTCTCTACTTTCAATGAATTATTCTTTCAAACACCTGTAGAGATGTCTACATATCCCCAAAGCCAATCATTAGGTCATGACCTCTCCCAAATAATCATCAATGACTCAAAGCAATTGATTAGGTGTGAAGTATATAGTAATCTCATATTTCAAATGTTGAGACACAATATATGATTAACCTTCCGAGTTAAGTTCACATTACACCCTATGACAAAAATAAGATAGGTGATCTCAGCTTCTAAGGATCTTCATAAATAGTTATCTAGGAAATGAAATAAACAAGACTTAGTGGGTCCTCCAGATGGAGTTTAGGAAACACATAATTCCTTCTCACAAAGTAGAATCCTATCCTTCAGGCTTCCTGGCAAAACCAAAAAAAAACCAAAAACCAAAAACAAGGGAAAGAAAATCAAAACCACCTGAGCAAGAAAACTCAGGAGAAACAAACCCCAAACTAACAAAAGAAAAGCAACCTAAACTATAGGAAACCCAAAATCGCATAGAGGTAAAGAAACCAACAGGAAAGAAATGATAGGGGAAACAAACCAAAAACCCTCTAAACTACAAAAGTAGACCAAACAGGAAAGAAGAAAAGTAAGGAAAACCAAAAAGAAGAACACAAGGGAAACCTAGACTAGCTATGTACAAGGCTTCTAGAAGGAAACCTAGGGTTGGAAATAATGCTTGAGGAATTGTCCATTGATAGGCAATGATACTTCCTCTCCTGTAGGAGTCTTCATCTTAAATTCATTATCTCCCAGTATTTCAAAAATTTTATAAGGGCCTTTCCATAAATTATCAAACTTATCATGGTCACCTCTCTTTTGATGGGCCTTCTCCCATTGGAGAACCAAATCTAAGATCTAAAACTCCTTTACCTTAGCCATTTTGTCAAACCATCTCTTGACTACTCCCTGATTCTTTGCAAACTTTTCCAGTGCCTGATCTCTTCTCTCTTCTAAATGCAGTAATTGAGTCAGCCATGTCTGCACTCTATCTTCTCCTTCCATGTACTCTTGCATAAATTGTAATGTCAGGATCCTTAATTGAATTGGGAAGATTGGATCCTTCCCATAAACCAACTGATAGGGAGATGTCCCTATAGAGCTCTTAATTCTATTTTTTTTCGCCCAAAGGGTGAATATTAATTGTGTGTGCCAATCTTTCAGATTCTTATTTAGTAACTTTTTGATGGCGCTCAGCAAATTCTTATTCATTGATTCGGCCAATCCATTTCCTTGTGGATATTAGTTCGATGAAAAATTTAATGTTATCTCATAGTCAAATGCCCAGTTCAAAAACTTCAAAGATGTAAACCCAGAACCATTGTCACACACCAAGGTATGTGGACACCCAAACCTACTGATGATGTTTTCTTCAAGGAACTTGATGACCACCTCTATTGTGCATTGTTTAAGAAATTGGGCCTCTGACCATTATGTGCAATAATCTGTAGTAGTTAGGATATACTTGTGTTGTCCTGAAGAAGGTGGATTAAAGGGGCCAATAAAATCTAACCCCCATTTAGAAAAAGGTTTTACTTCAATAACAAGTTGTAATGGCATGGCAGGATTCCTTTCACGCACAACAGCTACCTTACATGTGTGATAGGTCTTCACATGTTCATGTGCATCCTTGAATAATGTAGGTGAGTAATATCCTACCCTTGAAATTTGATGTTCCATAGCTAGACTGCTTCCATGACTTGTTTCGTGCTTACTGTGGAAGTGCTCAATAAATTGTCCTACCTCTTCCTTATTGACACATCTTAGATAGATTCCATCATGATTCTTTCTATATAGGAAAGCTCCCTGAAGCATTAAATGTTGACTTTTCATTCTTAATGCTCTCTTTTGTACTGGATTCAAGTGTGTAGGGGACTTATGATTCAATAGGTAGTAGACAAGGTCATCATACCATTCATCTGGAGACACTTCTTCTAACATATACACTTGTTGTACTAATCTAGGTCCAGTCACGGTGATTGTTTGTGTCAGAGCTTTCCCACGGACCAATTTCATTGGTTGTATTTCCATATCGTATTCCTGAATGATGGCCATCCATTCTCCTCTTCTTTCTCCTAACTTATTTTGCATTAACATGGTTTTTACTGCGGCATCAGGAACTATTGCGTACACTTTTCTTCTCAAAATGTAATGTCTGAATTTCTTTATTGCCTTCACCAATGTGTAGACTTGTTTTTCAACATTTGGGTATCTCAATTCTACATCCTTCAATGGGGAAATCATGAATGCAATAGGATGATTGTCTTTCTCTTTTCATCTTTGAGTGAGAATAGCTGCACATGTGTGTTCTAAAGCAAAGGAATATATGTAGAATGGTTTGGTGTAATCTGGGCTGACCAAGACAAGAGCATCCATAATAGCTTGTTTGATTTCTTCAGATACTCTTTTTGATGTTGGTTTCCAATCTAATTTCACACCCTTCTTCAACATATCATTCAGTGGTTTGACTATCTCTGCGAATCTGGCGATGAACTTCTTGACAAAGTTGATTTTTCCAATTAATGACTTCAATTCTTTCTAGCTAGCTGGTAGGCCAATCCTAGAGATGGCTTCAATGTGTTCAAGGTAAATTGAGATTCCTCGCTCAGAGATCACATGACCCAATAGTTTTCCTTCGGTGACAGTGAACATGCATTTCTTTGGATTTAATGATATCCCATATATTCTACATCTCTGAAAAATTCTTCGTAGATCATTTATGTGGTCTTCTATATGCTTGGAAAACACAGTGAGGTCATCCATGTATATAATGATGCACTTCCCAACCAAATCTTTGAAGGCGTACTCTATGGCCCTCTGGAAGGTGGCTCTAGCATTGATCAAACCGAAAGGCATTCTTTTGTAAGAAAATGTGCCCCATTTTGTTGTAAATGCAGTTTTCAATCTATCTTCTTCCTCCACCATTACTTGGTTATATCTAGAATATCCATCCAAGAATGACATCATCTGAGACCCATTCACAACTTGTATTACTTCATCTAAGGATGGCATTGGATAATTGTCTTTCTCTAAAGCTCTATTAAGATTTTAGAAATCCACACATAATCTTATTTCTCCATTTTTCTTTCTAACAGGAACCAAGTTGGCAACCCATGTCGAGTGCCTAAATGGAAATATAATCCTTGTCAAAATAATCTTCCTAACCTCTTACTAGATCAATGGTTCCAACATCAGATTTATCATCTTGTGTCTCTGTCGAAAAGGCTTACTACCTGGATTGAGAAGGATTGTATGTGTGATGAGGGATGTATCATATGTCTTCAAATCTTCATATCCCCATGCAATTACATTAGGAAATTCCTTTATCAAATTTAGGATGCTTTCTTTCTCCTCTCGAGTACAAACTTTCAAGATAAAAATATTCATGACGTCTTCCTGTGTTCCTACATTTACCTTTTCGCATTCACCTCCATCAGATATTTTATACTTGAGGGCACTCAGCTTGCCAGAATATAAGATTCCTTCTAACTCTATCATTCCTTTAGGAATTGTGTTTGTCCTTAAATTCATGATTTCATCAATTTCAAATTGTGTTTTTTGTTGTTCTCCTTCATCGATGACTTGTGCTTCAAATACCCTTGAACTTGTTAGAAAATCGAGGATATGCTTATCATCCTCAAATACCTTGAAATTCATAACATTGTCAGGGACTGAGGGTACTAAAGTTAGATCATCTATGAATTTCATCACACACTCCATGGCCAATGGTTCCAATGAACCTCCAAATTGGGCCAGTGAGTTTTCTACTCAATTATTTTCTCTACCTATCCTTTTAATGTTGAGAGCGTTGAAGCTTTCAATTAAGTCCCAAACTCTATTGCGGTAGCGACCCAAGCTTTTGTCATGGCATGCATATTTTTTTTGAACTTGTCCGACCACTATATCTAAGTCTCCACGAGCATGCAGGATTTTGGTGCCCTTTGGGATAGAAAGTAGCAATCTGATGACCAATGATTCATACTCAGCCACATTGTTTGTGCATGGGAACTGCAATCTATGTGCCGCCAAATAAGTTTCTCCATTCAGACTAACCAGTTCAATGCCTTCTCCATTTCCTTTTTTTGACTTGGATCCATCAAATGATAGTGTCCATGATTGATCTTCATTTTGTGTGTTAGAGGATTCAGATCCTGGTCCATCTATTTTTTCATCATGGTTTCCTTGGAAACTTTGATCTTTACCTCCTCCAACATGCAAGGAATTTTCAGCATTTAGGGAATTTTCAACATTGATGACCTCTCCAACATTTCTAGTCATTGATGCTTGGGGAACCATCTTTGACACTTGGGAAATTGTGTCTTCACACATCATGCATGAAAATTTTGAGTGGAAAGCATTGTGAATCCTACACCAATTGGGTAATAGTAGGTTTTGAATGCAAGCATCTTTTCCCAATTCAACTTCTTGTTTCACACTTCTTAGGACAAAGTTCTTAAAATTTTCAAACATTCCATCATTCAAAGTTGGATTTGGATCATTATCAATAGGGGCTTCAGTGAACTTGGGGATCACTTCTGGACACCCTCCTTGATTATGGCCTTGTAACATTAAAATTTCTCCAGTTTTGGGGACATATGATCCCAAAGTTGTTTCCATGAATAAAACCACATTGACTCCACCCTAATCGGTTATTAGCAGTCGGAGCGTAGGTGTAATTTCTATGCTGATCTGATTTGGGATTCCTCTCCATGGTAGCCACATATGAGAAAATTCCATAGCTATGTATCCATTCAATTTCCTTGCCCAATCTCTGCTTAAAATCATACTGTATCCTTCTGGAATGTCCATGATAGATATATCGATGGAACTTTGGATTTGTGGATCTAAAGCAAGCTGCATATGAATGTTATTCAATTCTCCCACAACCAGGACTTCAGTTTTATCTCGCTGTGTCACTTTCTTGTCTATCTGTAGTGGGATCAATCCTAATTTTCTATATATTTCCAGGGGCATTACATTACTACATGCACCAGAATCTATCAAGAAGTTATGTAACATTTTCCCAAATATTTGAACTGACATGAGGAACGGGGTAGGCTCCTCTTTTCCTTGATAGAAAATCATAGGCTTTCATTCTCTCGGATTAAATTCTTCATTCTTTGTACTGTGTAAAGTATCATCTCTATTTTGATTCATCCTTTGTTCCTTTTGAGCATCTATATTTCCATTTACCTCTTTTCCTTTAGCCACGGGGTCACTTTGTGATATGGCTCTATCTAATATGACCCTTCGGTCATCAGGAAAATTTTGTACCATTCCAATGAAGCTTGGAGGAATTTGGTGTACATCAGATGCATTTGGTTGTACATCTTCCACAACATTGGTATTCTACGCAAAACCAGACTGAGGGTTGTTGTGGTTGATCCTAGGTGGATGTGACCCACCTTGGGAAATGTTCCTAGGGGTGACATCATTCAAACTTCCCAATAAGGTTTCTCTAACTTTTGGGATTTTCATCAATTCATATAATGGTAGACTAACTTTGATCTTCTTGAATTCTTATAGCACAAAAGAGCTGAGGCTCTTGAATTCCTCTCTGGGAGGATTTTCTTTCTGTCTCATTTCTCCAAGATGAGTAGTAGATCATGTAATTAGTTGTCCTCTTTCATTTTGCGAAGCATTTGTTGTTGTTAGTTTCCTTCTTTCACCCTGTGAACCAGTCGATGGTTAATATTCTAGTGAGTCTCTTAGAGGACTCAGTACATTACTCACACCGGGGTGGAGAGGTGTGGAAAAATTGTTCGGAGGAGTTGATGTTGTCATAGGTTCATAATTTCTAGAATTCCTCTGATACTTTTTAAGAGCCATATTTCCAGAAGTTTGTTGAAATGCCTAAACTTCACTTACTCCCTCTACCAGGACACTATTGTATAATGGAGGAAAGGAAAACCCATTCCTATGCAATGGTTCATTTAGGGATGCATGTGGAGGCTGATTTCTTAGTGGAACTTGATACATGTGTGCCTCTACAGGACCATTGGCTGATGCCAGTGGGAATCTTTCATTATCCTACACTGGCATGTAATCTAGCATGTTAGGCAGAGGAAATGTGAAATCATCAAAGACCAACACTTGGTCATACCTTGGCGAAGGGACCAATTCATACCTGGTAGGTGGAGGATTTTTAGGTCTAGTAGTCTTTCTTACTTCTCCTTTGAAAATGTTGGCAGCCCTCTAAAATTCTTGGCTTTGTAACTCGGAATGGTTATTTGTCTCATGTAATCGACACCATCCGGACAATGCTGCTTTGGCGAGGATAACTTTATCTGTTGGTCAGATTTCAGTAGATGGTGGATTGTCGAATGGTAAGGGTACACCGCCATTACTTGGATTTGTGTTCCATGATCTTCTCTGGTGTCCTTGGTTGTTATATTATGATACCAGAAATTTTTCTCTTGATAATTTTGATTATTGTTTCGATATCCAGAATGATTATCATGATATCCCTGATTATATTCTTGATGATTCTCTTGGTGAGTGGGAGAGTTCCCTTGATATCCTCAGTTGTTACCTTGATGTGATTAGTAATTTCTTTGTTGATTCTGCAATTGATTATTTTCATTTCTGAGGTAGGTGACCTCAGTGGACAACTTCTTTACTTGCTCTATTAGATACCTCATCTCTTCTCTTTCTTCTTTAGTCCTTGTCATAGTTGTCATGTTCTTGAGATATACAGATTGTGCTAGCATTGCGTGAGACATAGGGGCCCCTTGATGCGGCACTAACTGATTAGAAGGAACAAGAACATGATTAAGAGCAGGCGTATGGTTCATTGTTCCTTGATTCAAAGCATTAGAATTTCCAAAGAAATTCAGCCCTCCAGAAGCAGTTGCTGGTGACTGTAAACTTACCCTCTCAGCCTCTACGTAAGCTTGAATCAAACTAGTAGGAGGTGGATGAGTCTTCTGGACAAACATGGAAGTGAAGCAATCAAAGGCAACATAGTAAATAGGTCATGTTGCATCATCACCCATGCGATAGGGATCACGCAATCTTGAATAGGCCCTTTGGAACCTATTGTTGAAGGCACCAAGTGACTCATGTTCTTGCCTTCTGTAGACACCTAAAATTTACCAGGTGTATCTCAAGCATTCCAAATTATAAATCTTAGCCAAATGCTTCAAAATATTATCTCAATGCAAATCAAATGGACATTTAATCAATGCAAATCAAAGAGGCAAAATTCAAATCAATTTAAAAGATTAAATAATCATGAAATCAATTAATTAAAATCAAGACTAAAGGGATTAATCAAATTATGCAATTGATTTTCAATTCTATAAATCAAATAAAAAAAACCAAATCCAACCCATTTACCCTTCCATGGCTAATTTAATTAAAAGATGGAGTTATTTAAATTCCTTATTTGCAAACAACTCAAAGATTTTTTATTTTACCAGGATTTTTGCTTAACCAAGCTTTGATCATGATTAATTCACTCTACCCACTACCCTTGGGAAAATGATATAAATATAGGCCATTTCCTTTGTGTTAAGGATCCAAGAATTCAAGAGCAAAAGGCATCCTTATTATCGACATATTAAGAGCATATTGAGCATATTGAGGAGCATTTTTTGAGAGATTTGAGAGAGATATTAAACATTATTTTCATTCATCATATCATGTTTTCGAACATTTTCTAATCTTTCTTATGATCTTGGAGCTTTCTTAAGCATTTTAAACATTATAGCTAGTTTTAAGCATTTAGATTTTCATACATATCTCATTCTAGGATTGTTCTTGAGAGAGATTAAGCCTGAGAGCTCTCTCAACAAAACATGGATAGAGAACCATGAGATGATATAGTTGTTAGTTTCAATTCTTAGATTAATTTTTTTATCTTTCCATAGAATATTTTACTTTCATTCTTAATCTCATGAAGGTGTATTTTCATGTACACATAATGGCACCCACCGTGGGGCTTTAAGCCTCTGTTCTGATGTTTTTATTATTTTTATATGCTCTGTTTCGTGGTTTTTGGTATTTTTCTTGTAGAAAATAAGAGAAGAGCCACATATACAATGCAAAGAGC
>MU223257.1:19706-41195 GCA_018584345.1 Thuja plicata | reverse complement strand
CCTAGAGACTATCAAAGGAGGATTGAAGACTAAATTCATATGCACTAAGGTAGCTAATGATGGATTTGAGAGGTTAAAGAAGGAAGTGGCTACTCAACCTATATTGTTGTTACCAAGCTTTGAAAAATCATTCAATATGTAGTCTGATCCAAGTAGCATTGCAGTAGGAGTAGTCTTAAGTCAGGAAGGCAGGCCTGTGGCCTTTTTCAGTGAAAGACTAAATGAGGCTAAGTCTAGGTACTCTTCCTATGACTTGGAGCTATATGCTCTTGTAAAAGCCTTAAATAAGTGGAGGCATTATCTTTTGCCCAGAGAGTTTGTTGTATTAATAGAAAACCAAGTAGTGAGTTACATAAACACTCAAGATAAGCTTAGCTTGAGGCACATTAAGTAGATGGAGTTCCTATAGTGTTACACTTTTACCATAAAAAATAGGAAGGGGGTGCAAAACAAAGTTGCAGATGCCCTTAGTAGGAGGCTACTTACCATCCAAGAGATTCATTTGCAAAGTATAGGGGTTGACGGTTTTAAGGACCTATATGAGGGAGATTCAGATTTCTCAGAGATATACAAGGTGTGTCAGAATCTTGAGAATCACTTTCATAGTGAGTTTGCAGAGTATACGTTGTAGAATGGGTTGTTATTCAAAGGAAAGAAACTTTGTGTTCCAAAAGACTCTCTGAGGGAGAACCTTATATAGGAGAAGCATAATGGAAGCCTAAGTCGACACTTTGGATTGAATAAGACATTGGACTTAGTGGAGAGATTCTATTGGTGGCCAAAGATGCAGACGGAAGTAAGAAGGTATGTGGAGCAGTGTGGCATATGTCAGAAGGCTAAAGACACTTCATCAAATTTAGGAATTTACCAACCATTACCCATCCCAAGTAGAAATTGGGAGTGCATAAGTATGGACTTCATAGTGGGGTTACCTAGGACTCCAACTAGTTTAGATAGTGTGTTTGGAGTGGTAGATAGGCATAGTAAAATGAGCCACTTCATACCATGCAAAACAACTCGTGATGCCAGCCATATTCCTTATTTGTTTTTCAAGGAAATAGTGAGGATTCATGGCCTACCAATGAGCATTGTTGCAGACAGGGGTGTAAAGTTCATGGGTCACTTCTGGAAGGCCCTATGGAAGAGATTAGGGAAAAAATTATCTGATGGATCTTCTTATCATCCTCAAATGGATGGGCAGACTAAAGTAATCAATAGAGTTCTTGGGAACCTACTTAGGTGTTTGACAAAGGCATATGGAAAAGGATGAGATAAAGTAATCCCAAAAGAAAAATTTTCCTATAATGATAGCACAAATATGACTACAGGGAAGAGTCCATTTGAGATTGTCTATAGGGCACATACAAGGGGTGTGATGGAACTCAGAGACCTCAAAGGATATGAAGGAGTTAGTGGACATGTTGATGACTTCACCCATCCAATGAGGGAGGTCCATGAACAAGTGAAAAAGACCTTAATGGAGGCAAATTAGAAGTTGAAGGTAGAAAGAGATGAGGGAAGAAGAGAATTGTAGTTTGAAGTGGGTGAACTAGTGATGGTGTTCCTGAATAAGGAAAGATTAAAAAAAGTGATACCTAGTAAGCTACAGATGAAGAGAATTGGACCTTGCAAGATATTAGATAAGTATGGGCCTAATTATTATAAGGTGGAGTTACCCAAGGAGATGTCAATTTCCCTAATCTTCAATGTGATGGATTTGATCAAGTATAAGGGGCTAGATATGGATCAGTTGTAGTACAATATAGAGTTGCAAAAGGATGTGGGAGATTTCAAGACTTTGGAACAAGTCAAGCCACAAGTGGAGGAGATATTGGATTTAAGAGTAAAGAAGAAGACAAGACATAAAGTCTACAAAGAGCACTTAGTGAAGTGGAGGCAGCAACCAGAGTTAGAAGCCACTTGGATAACTAAGAGTGACTTTAAGAAGCAGGAATCAGTAAGGAGTTCCTAACACCATAGTTACCTTAACCTTCTTGTTGCAGGGGGAGGATGCTGCAGGAGCACCCTATTGTCTTTAGTTAAATCTTTGAATATTTTGGCTTGTAGCTTGGTTTGGAAAACCATTCATGAATAAGGAGTAAACTATAAATTCCCTAGTGTGTTTTGAGGTGTGATTATAGTTAGAAAGATTGGGGTTTGTGTGTTGATTGAGTTTAGTTGATTCTAAGGGTCTAGGACCTTGAAGTCAACTCAAAAGTCAAAGGGTTGACCAATGTCCCAATGTGGGAATATTTTCAAGTTTTTAATGTCATTAACTTATTTGAGGTCAATTGATAAGGTTTGGAACCAATTAGGACTCTCAAAGTGGTAAAATTATCATTTTGACAAAAGTTGTCAAAGTTTTCATGACAACATTTCCTAGATTTTAAGAATCAACTCTTAAGGTGCCCAAATCTTGACCAAATGGTCTAGAAAAGTTGGATAGGAGTATATATTCTGATTTGAACCCTAATCTGATAGTTAGATTTGGTATTGTATGGACTGGTGTTTGAGAAGGAGCAATTTACAGTGTAATTAAGTTACAAAGCCATCATCCATAACTTTATTAGATTGAATGGACTGAATGAATGAATGGATAGTGTCCAAAATTTAATTACCATGATCTTTGTGGCATTATTTTATTATTTTGTACTTTCTAGTTATGTTTTGTTAAATTTATTGCATTTTGTAAGCTCACTGGCTAGTTTTGGTACAGTCATGTAAAGAATGGGTTTTTTTGGTGTTCTTGTGGTGCAAACTCCATGACCACTAGGAATCCATTAGGGCCTTATATCTAATTTTTACATATGGATTATGAAGTTTGTGTGTGCAGGGGAAGCTTGAAAACAATCAGGCCCTAGGTGAGTACTAGCTATTCTGGCTAGGGTGAGTGAGTAGTGCAGCAACAATGGAGGTCGCAAGTTGATTGGTATGTGCCAGTCAGTGACAACAGAGTGTAGGGGCATGAGGTGCATACCTTTTGATGGAAGGATTTTAGAGGAGCTCACTAGATTAGTGGAAGAAGATCAAGTAGCCAGACCAGCCATCATGCCCTAAAAACCCTTATTTTTAGGAGTTTGGCAAAAGTCTATTGTACGGAAAGAATTGTGACCAAAGACCTAGAAAATCCTAAAGAGGAGGAAAAACCCACAAGGAATATGGGATTTTTTTCTAGGGTTTTCAATGGATTTTAGGAGAGAAATCACATTTTTAGTGATTTGGAGGGCTAATAGGCCTAAAAGACTAAATTTTGGAACCTGATTGGATAATGGGTCTAGAGTCTACAAAATTGAAACCCTAGGGGTTGGATTGGACATATGGGTAGTTTAGAAACCATTCCTTAGGTGATTGACACCATTGGTGTGAAAAGAAGGTTAGAGAAGCCATAGAAGCAAGAAGGCTATGGAAGAGAGATTAGAGAAGAGTTTGAAGTTGGTGGAGAGCTCCTAGTGAGTTAGGGGATTAGGAAAGAAATCTCTAGTTAAGGTAGTTAAGAGACCCTAAGGATGTCTAGGAGAAGGACTTAAAGAGATCTAGAAGGATTAAAAACCCCATAGCCCCGCGCTACATGCCCACCCTACTACCTCACTGCCTTTATGCAGCTCCCATCCCAATCATCGCTCAGCCACTCTACACTCTTCTACCTACCACCCCATTCACCCACTGCTCCACTCACCTTCCTCTCCACTTGTTTCAAATACCACCATGGTCCTTCTCTCCCTACCCACTCACTTTTACCCCTTCACTTCCCTCATCGTGCAGCAGCCTAACCACTCCACCGTTTCTGCTAACCCCTCTCCCCTTCCCCTTCCTCCCTCCTGTGCTTCTCCCAACCCAGCCACCACTTTTTCCCCTCTCACCATGCTTAGAAACCACCTCCCATGCCAAAATCCTCTTGATGTTCTTCCATAGTGCCAACACCCCATCTTCCCTTTCCCTCCCTGTGCTAGTGAACCCACGCAGCCCACCTTTCCTCCACTCCTCACTCAACTAGTCAACTTCTGAGCTCACTGCCTTGTGCAGTCAAATCAAACTCCTGCTCCTCTTCAGCCACCACCTGCCTCCACCAGAATCCCAACACTCTCTCCACCCATGCATCAAACCCCTCTGCGTTATTACTCCCACTGCATCCTCCTCACCATAGCTCCTCCTCCAGCCACCTCCACTCTGATGGCACTCCACAACCATACTAAAGTCATACTAGGGATTCTGATTCTTTTCTCAGCATGGTGATGCACATATTATCTCTTTTGAACTGGTTTTTCACTGTCCATATTTCATGCTTTGAGTATATTGGGGCTTCTACGGTAGACGTCTACCTTCATAACATTCTTTCCCCATTTAGTGTTGTTTTTTAGGTGCATTGCGAGAGTTCATTGAAGGATTTTAACTTCAATTACCTGATCAAATCTCAGAATGTGAGTATATTTGGAGTATTAATGTTTTCAAATTTATCATGAAGATGATTTTTGACCTCTGCATGTTTCCTTGGCATTTTCTTACCGTTCCTTGAGCATTTTTAAGGGTAACTAGATGAGATTTTCTTATTTAATTCATAACCAGGTAATTCCATGCGTTCTCCTAGCCTCTAATCCTGCGTGGCCTTTTTTCAACCCTCATAATAGGCCAGTTACAAATTTACACATGGCACTCAGCCACCTCATCTTCCAACTCAGAAGACATGAGGGTGACAAGTCATCTTCCTTTTGCCACACATGAGATTTGAGTTAATTAAATTTGACACCCTTCTAGCCATCCCAAACAGGGGGTTTTAGTTTTATGTGACACTCTCAGGACTGTCAAATTTAATCCCATAGATTGATGACATTAGTAGTATTTTCAAATTTTTGAATTCACCATATGCATTTTTAATATTGGAGTCTATTTTCAAATGTTCATATCTTGCTTGTTTTAACTCCAAATTAGGTGTAATTTTTTATTTTTATTTTGGGTAGAAATTCCCAAATATTTCAGGGTTGGAGTTAGTTTTTGGTTTTGGAATCTTAGAAGTATCCAAATTATAGGTTTTCATGACATTTCATGTCTAATCCTTGTTTCTACAGCTTTTGAAGCCCCATACAGGCTCATACAATCACCTTTTTCACTGTAATTTTTTTTGAAACTGCATGATTTTCTACCTACTTTCTGAATATGTGATCTATTTTCTGATTTTCTGATTTTGATAATGTGGCCTAATCTTTGGCTTTGATGTTCATGTGATTATATTTTTCATACAACCTAACAGTGGTTTACAGAATGTTATCGAAGAAGACTAAAACACAAACTACTCACAAATTGGTTTTACAGGTTGCCTTTGATCGATAGAACACAAGAACATTGCACTTGCATCTTGTTTTTGATTTCTTCAAATAGGAACCCACATGCAATACTTCTTGAAATGAACAATTTTTGGATGTTTTAGGAATGAAAATAATGTCAGGAAACTATGCTCTCGCCCTTTTGGGATGATAAAAAATATAGAAACATTATTGTCATTTTCTTGTTCTGTTTGAAGTGTCTTTTAGTTTTGTAAACCCAAGGAATCGCATGGATGTATCCTCTCCACTCACCTTCACAGATCTTGGGTGAAAGATAAATCCATAAAAATCCTTTAGTGTGGCTACCTCTCGAGTGCTTTACCAAAGTCGGTGAGAGTGGATTGCCCAACCAATAATAGGCTAAAGCCAAGCCCTTCTGAACTGGTATACAAAAAATTTCATTGTGATTAATGTCACAGTGAATAGGTGTTGATTGCATTATACTGGGAAGAAGATCTCCCTTGATACCCTTGTGGTGTGTTAAAACCTACAAAATGTAACTTTTGTAGGCTGGGAGGCCTCCATAATGGAGCTAATCTACCACAAGTATAACCACCTGAATGGATGCCTTGACTACACACTTTGTTTTAGTAACAAAAATCCCTCTATCTATTGGCACAAAATGTCAAAGACCGACTAAGATGTCCCACACTTTCACAGCTCTTAGCAGAGACAACAGTCCCTTGCGAAGTCATTACCCTTGGGATTCGAAGCTTGGTGTGCTTGAGAAGTGAGTGCACTGTAAGGAGGAGCCTATGTCTCCAAGCTTCTAAGTTGTCCACTATGAGTAGGCATGGATGAACTTTGGTTCAAATGGGAATTCAATAGATATTGCCCTGGCTTACCTAGGATTGTTGTGTGTCTATTATTTTTCTTACAACAAACATTCTACTTGATGTGTCTTGCGTGGGTGAAGCATCAAAACAAAAAAAAAGCATTTAATACAAACATCAAAAATATCAACGATTTCAGATCTACACTTCTAGGTGTTAGCTGTCAACTCTTGTCTAAGTTTTCTATATCTATTATCAAACTCTAGAAATCTATCAACTTGCTGTCCAAATTTCTCTCCTATTGTGAAAGTTCTATCTAAATTTTCACCAAATATGTGCTTTCATCAACATCATCACTAGTCTGTCTTTGACTACAATATGTTGATAGTCTGACTCATTGTTTTTTTGAAATCTGATTTCATTATCTCAGTCCAAGTGAATTTTTATCTTATCATCTTTGTCTACTCTCTCTTTATCATGATTTGCGAGAGCAGGTTCATTAACCTTGACTCAAGATCAGAGTCATGGCTTCTCTCTCTCAGTTAGACTTTATCTCCTTTGTCCTTTGGTCTTCAACTAAATTAGCACTTTAGATATCACTTCAGCACCTGATAGTCAATCAAATGATTCATCATGCCTCATCTTCAATCTTCTATGCAAGTACATCAACCCAATATTACAATTTCAAAAAGAAAATGGGCTAAACCTTATGGTCCTAACAACGCGCAAGGAGAGATTCTTATGGCAGCTCTATCAAAACAACTTGAAACATTGAAATCTAAAATCAAGGAATTAAAGGGAGAAAAGGATACACCATCCAACAATTCCTCATTAATCTTTCCTTTTCTCTATGATCAAGATTCATCCATACTTCCTTTCTCTTCAAAATCAGATGAAATTCTTTTCTATCCGCAAAAGAAAGATATTGCAAGTCAAGAAGTGTTGAATTATCCTTTAGAGAGAGTCTTTACTCCTTTGGGATAGTCTTATGAAACTCCATTAGCAGAACTTCTTGATAATGATCTCATCACATTTCCTCAAGCCACATTACGTGGACGAATATTCTTGAGTAACTATTGTGCATATCATCAACATAATGAGCATAAAACTTCATCTTGCATAGAGTTGTAACATAAAATCCAAGATCTCATAGATGATGGCATAATCAAAGTTGAAAATCCTAATGATTCATCTAATCTTGAGAATGATAAATATCAATAATCCATGTCTAGAAATGGTTTGCATATCACATGTACTTCTTCCACCATTCCTCCATCTCCTTAAGCTTCAAAACCAGCCACACCATCTCCATCAAGAACTGAACCTAATGATGACTATGTCTACTCTCAAGGACTATCTCTAAAAGAGATCCAAGCTAATCAACATATGGCTGCAAGTATTTCTTAGGATTCAAATATCATAGACCCAAAGCATCAATGTACTTCAAACTCTTATCATTCCTACTCCAAATGATTGTGCATCAGCATGTCAAGAATCCCATATGCAGATCAAAACTCCTACCTCATCCTTAGAAGTGGCTCCATGTCAAGAGGGAAATGCAAAGTATGAAGAAACATATATCAATAATGATCAAGATCAAGACACCATTCATCCTTATCCAATGGTTGACCAAATTCACATACCTCAAGGGTCCCATGATGATTCTATCATCCCCTTCCATTTATTCCTAGAAGAAACTCTTACATCTCCTATATCTTATCCATCTCCCAAGAAAGATCAAGATATCCTTTTCACCATCTCTAAGGAGCATATTGAAAATAAAGATAAAGGTACTCTTTGTAAACCATCTAAATATCCTTGTCAATATCAGAGCATCCCATGATCTCCTTGTCATGCTCCTCCAAATCAACCTAAAGAAAACATCATTCCTCTAAATCCCTTGCAGAATAATAAATCTCCTCAAGATTTAGTTGCTCCTATCAAAGCTTCTCGTGCTACTATTGATATATAGATGAATTCAAATGAGAAGAGCCTTGAAAATGTAGCTGACTCTAAAGATGTTGATATCCCTTCCCCACCTTATATCCCTCCATTCAAATGTATGCATCAACCTTCACTATCCTCCAAATCCATCCTTGGTTCCTATATATCAAATATGAAACCATCAAACCTTCCATCCATATTGGGCCCTTATATCCCTCCATCCACTTACCCTATCCCCTATAAAGATCAAAAAAGACATACATCCTTGAAATCTCCTTATCAACCAATCGATGGAAACCATTCATATCAGTCCTATTCATCCACAATTCACAAGTCTTTTGGAAGCAATTTGGATGTGCAATGAAGAAATTAGAAATACAAGAATCCATGTACATATGAATATCACTATGTCCCATCTAATCGACATGTGACTACAAAGAAAAAGGAAATACTCAAGAGACCACAAGGGTCCATTGAGAAAAGATTAAAATCAAAGAAAATATGGGTTCCTAATTCCATCATTGAAGAATTGCATTCTCAGTCCGAGGAAAGAACAATATCAAAGAAAATATGGGTTCCTAAATCCATCATAGAAGAATTGTGTTCTAAATCATCCAAAAGAAAAGGAAAATCAAAAGCTATGTGGATTCCCAAGTCTCTTCCAAAGGACTTGGAGACAAAAAGAAAATCAAATGCTATGTGGATTCCCAAGTCTCTCTTAAAAGTCTTGAAGAAAAAGGAAAAGTCAGAGTGGGCATCCAAGTATCCAATAACTTCCACTTTATCTCCATCTAAACATCTCCCATCTTCTACCTCTATTTTGGGTCCTCACCTCCCAAAATCCATTACCTTGAATATTACATCCATCTTGGGTCCTCATATACCAAGATCCATATTAGCTCATCAATCAAAGCCTCAAGCTATTCCATCCACTTTTCCTCCATCTATCCGCTACCCTTCAAGGGGTGTGTCAATGTTGATCTTATCACCATACCCTATCCAATATCCTTCCATCCATCTTATCCAATCCATCACATAAATTCTTGGCTACCATTTCCCTTATCCTCCATTTCTTCTCTACCATCACCCTATCAGCATCTTTGAGCATACTTTCAATGACCTTGACCTATCATAGCATCCTAAAAAAGGGAGCACTATCCAAAGAGAAAGAAGCTTAAGTTCCTCTATAAAATCAAAAGTACAAAAAAGAAAAAAGAAAAAAAAAGTGCCTTGGTGAAAACCTGGTAAACAGGCACCTTGGTAGCAAAAGTAAAGATAAATAAATCTGTCCTTGGTGAAAACCACTTCTTATGATGCCTTGGATAAGTACCATGATGAAAACCTAGCAAACATGCATCATGCGTAATTCCTCCTACTTGCACTCTTCACTTGGGGGAAAGTTCCATCCATGCCATCTTATCTATCATATCTTACATCGAGCAAGCCTGTGAGCATCCATTTTCCTTCTGCTGATCTTGACAAGGTTGAGCCTATCCATGAACACTATGTATCCTAACACTTATTATCCTTTACATCAGCATACTCAATTTCTCTCATCTATGCTACCCTATCATGATCTTGCTTATCCCAAGCCCATCCTTCATATCTCTGAACAGTCCTGCCATAATCCAAACCATCCACTGATACCCTTCATCATCTCATATCCTAATTACGCTATCATAGCTATATTCTATCCTATGAAATTGACCCCTTGGTCTTGATTAAAATTAAAAAAACAAGCTCTTAGAAGTCTCTTGACATGTCCATTCTTTTGGACTGCATGCTTTTCATGACATCAGGTCATTGTCCTATATGCTATTCAACATTGCACCATGAGCCTACATTGCTATATTCATTTTTTCCCTATCTTGGGTAATCTTGAGGAGACTGTCTTTGAGGGTTGCATTCACCCTCTTCATCCATCATTATCTTTTCACCTCATCCATCAGCTTTCTAATCCATCTATAATGACCTCTACCTTGCTAGACATTGGGGGCAAACCAATGTGATCTTTCTTGAGAATGGTTAATCTCTAAAAAATCTAAAATGTGAAAAATGATCCTGAAAAAAATCTAAAAATTGGAAAAAGTCCTGAAAAAATGATCATCTTGGTGAAAACCTAGCAATAGGCACCTTGCTGCATCAATAAAAAAAGAGAAAAAAAAAATCCAAAAACAAAAAAAATACAAAAAAAAATTGAAAAATTGAATAAAAAGGCTGGTGACATAGACATGCTTACCAGGTTTTCAATGATCACATCATCAAGCAAGACTCCATCACTTGGGGCATCTCAGCTTCATCACATCACATCAAGTTGAGATGATCATAAATCAAGAGCAACCCAATCAATTGTCTTATACAGTGATGGATACACTCAAAACCAAACAGATCGGTCTTAGACGAGTCATTCATTTATGAAACCAGGCACATTGATCAAATTTGCTTCATCGCTTCAAATCAAGTCAATTTTTTCTATTAAAATCTCTACCTAGTAGGTGAAAACCTAGTAAACAGGCACCTCTTGTACTCAATGCTCCATCTATCAATCCTCAGTCTTGGCATCAATCCTTTGCTTCAGTTTGTACATATCTTTGAGTCACTTTAGTGACACTCAGGTTCTTCTGAGAACCCTCCTGGCTTGAAACCAATCCATAGTCATAACCTGTGGGCAATAAAATCAGATTTGTCCTCATAGTATGAGTCAAGTCAGTTATCATCATTTACTACTGGGGGCATGGGTCCCCAAATTTTATCACATCTTTGGTTTACACCAGAGTCAGTAATCTTGTCATTTCTGAAGGACAACTCGCTACTGACACAAGAAGGTGTTTCTCAACAACAGAATCAACAATGTTTCTTAACACTATCTTTGGACGCATCTGTGTTTCTTAACACACATTAGATATTGCAAACGTAAACAACAGATCGATAGAAATCAAACACAAAGTACTCACAAGAACAATGGTGTTTCTCAAAATCTCATACATATACACATCTGAAAACTTTGAAACTGGCTGAAGTATGCTGAACTTCTATTTGTATGTTATCTATTTTTATTGATTTCATTAATATTTTCTTTGTCTACTGCTTGTTGGTGTGGTTCCAATGATCCAGGAATGTCAAATAATTAGGGTATATGTGATAAGAGGTCCTGCATTAAGCCAGAAAAGCCTCACATCCCTCGATCCTATTTATTTGTACACTAAGGTGAGGTCAAAACTATCTGCTTGACTGTTATTGCTCTGTTTGTTTATCCAAGATCGTACTCATGGTTATCTTGGCTTTGAATGCCTTGATACTATTGTACTATTGCAACATCAACTAGAAACAGCGTTCAGGTCATCTTGGCTATTGTGCCTCGATGATTACATTAGCTTCACATATCTTATCCAATGAAATTCATATTCATATTCTTATGGTCGCAGTGGCACCAATAAGGACTATATCGACTCTGATATTCCAAAAAATTCTCAATGATGAAAATTTTCAAAGCTAAAGCTCAGTGACTACACCTTAGGTTGCATTCATGTAAGCCTTGCATCTGCATCTGCATAATGTTGAAATCAGCATAATAACTTTATCTCTATATAATGTGAAGGATCTAAGGTTCCTATTGATCAATCTTCTCATCGTCAAGTGGTCATGACACTCCTTGCTAAATCAACTGTCCTGATTCTATTTTCAGGATTGAAATCAAAATTTGAAACTGATTGCTTGCACAACCAATATAAATCTCTCATGCTTTTCTTCCAATCAATCCATGTATCTTACTTATTGGTGAATCTTGATCAAACATGACCTCTCATCAAGTACATCTTTTGTCCTAACCATGTGGGACCTATTTCTAATCAGATCAACTTCTACTTGCATCATGTTATCAATCAAATTGCTTCTCATCACTAGGAAACCTAGCCATATTTCAAATTCACTCCTGAGGGGGCAGGATTAGGACATACACATTCTAGTGATCACATCCTCAATCAAAACCCCATCGCTTGGGGCATCTCAGCTTCATTGCATTAAATCAAGTTGAGATCATGTTAAATCAAAGGAAACCTAATCAATGGTCTTATACAGTGGTGAATACACTTGAAACCAGACAATATTAGTCTTATATGGGCTATTCATTATTGAAACCAGATACATTTATCAAATTGGCTTCATCACTTCAAATCAATTCAATTTTATTGCTAATCAAATCTCTTAGCATTAATTAGTTTCATCACTTCAAATCAAACTGGTTATTCGTTCAAACCAATCAAAAAGGTTTAAGATTTTTCTTAACAGATGTCTAGTTTCATCACTTCAAATCAAATTGAGCATTCTATTTTATATCTTTTGATCAATCTTCATCCAATAAAGCTCGAAGTTGGTCTTCTTCTTCTTCAAAAGAATGGTTTCATTGATTCAAATCAAACTATTTTGGGTCTTCTCGCTAACAAGTCTTTGAATCAATGCGTTGATAGCACATCAATTCAAAGAGGGGAAAATGTAATCACCTAAAAATGGTCACCTATACCCTAGACCCCCAATCTCAACAATTAATCAAGAGACCCTAATGTTGTTTATTCTAATTCCTAAATTAAATAGGAAATTCATTGAATTTGAACTGATCTGACCTAAACCCTAGGTCCCAATCGATCATCGTACTTGATTAATTAATTAATTCCAAAAAACATAATACATTGGAAAATATAATCTTATGCTAATTATTTAATTGATATTATGACATATTAATTAAATAAAAATTACAAAATTGTCAATTAAATAAAAAGGGAATTAAATTAATTACAAAAAAACAAAAATGTGCATTCAAAATCAATTAATTTATAAAAAATTCATATGACATCATCAAATTCAGTTAACTCATTTATCCTTTTGGAAACAATCTAGTTCCAGTCAGTTAACTGATTCTCATCTATTTATCATTTTGGAAACATTTCAGTTAACTAAAAACCGATTTTGGAAGTTTCCAAAACAACTGATCAGTCAGTTTAGTCAACTGACTCTCTCGACCATTTGAATCACTTGAACATGGATTGTGCTTCTTCAATCGAATCTGAGCCACTCTTTTTGTTCGATCTCGACCGTCGATTCGAGAGAGATTTCTATAAAAGAGAAACTCTTTTCCTTCACAAAGGATCCTAATTTTTTATTAACATTATTATACTGCATTTTTCATCTTAGCTTTCTTGCATTTTAACTTTCATTTATCTAGCATTTTTTTTTTAGTTTTTATTCAAGAATGCAAATCTAATCATATAGCACATTTTGAATTAAGTGTTGTTAAAATGAATATCTCACATTTCATTTAGTGCTTCTAAAACTGAATCTTAATTAGCTTGGATGAACAACAAAATTGCATAATCATTTAGATTAATCAACATTTTACTTTCAGTATATAGCTCTAAATCCTTCATTTAGGTTAGTGTGTAGTCACTAAGCTTGCAATGATCTAAGAGAAAGCTTATACTCCTGCCTTCTAGAAGGCAATAGGTCGACTCTTTTAGACATGTAGGATGAATGAATCCATATTCAGTCATGTATGCAATTGAAGTATAATGACTATGTTGATGTGTACTTCTAATTAAGAAGGCCACTTTTAGCATGCACACAATTTACTAATGTAATGCCATAGAGATCTAAGGAATTACATTTCAAACACTATCCATGCTTTCTTTCAATCGATTCAATCCAATAAAGTGATGGATGATGGCTCTGTAGCTTAATTACAATTCCAATTGGTTCTTCTTGAACACTAGTCTATACAATATGAAATCTCTTTGTCAGATTAGGTTTGAAATAACCTTATATACTTCCATCCCACCTTTCTAGACCCTTTGGTCAGGATTTGGGCATCACAAGAGCCAATTCCTAAAATCTAGGAAATGTTGTCATGACAACTTTGACAAATTTTGTCAAAATGTCACTTTCTCCATTTGAGGGTCCTAATTGGTTCCAAACCTTACCAAATGACCTCAAATCATTAAATAACATTAAAAACTTAAAAATCCTCCCCCTTTTGGAACTTTTGTCAACCCTTTGAATTTTGGTTGACTTCTAGGTTCTAGACCCCTAGAATCAACTAGACTCAACAACATACAAACCCTAATATTTCCTAACACTAATCACACCTCAAAAAATACTAGGGACTTTATAGAATATTCCTTATTCATGGATGGTTGGCCAAACCAACCTACGAGCCAAAATGACTCAAGATCTTACTAAAGACCTTAGGGTGCTCCTGCACCAATATGTCTTATGTGAAGGTCATTCTAGTTAATTCTTTTTGAAAGTGGAAGGTTGCACTAAAAAAAAACCTTTGACTGACGCAAAAATTTTCTATTATGCATTTCATGGGAGAGTTATCAGTTTTTGGCCTAGTGAACTCTAACTTGATCTTGTTAATGTGACCATTATCTTAAGATGCTTTTTCAATGTAAAACATCTCAATGCTTTCTTTCTCAATCTTCGCCCTTCCATTTGTCTTTCTTTCTATTTTCTTCTTTTTAAAATTTAATATCTATGTGCACCTATGGTTGTTGTCTTTTTTTCCATCTTTGTATTTGGTTGAGAGTGGTGGGAGTTGGGATGCAAGATCTACCTAGAAGAGGAAGGGAAACAACTTATAAATTATGAGGTTTCATCGAAGAGCATTTTGCATGGATCCGCGCCCAATTATTTAATTAGTTTTTGGAATTTTTATCCTGGTTCTACTCATAAATTTTCCCTTCTTCTAAGTCAACTTGGGGATTTACCATCTAGCTCTAATTTATAATGCATTTATTCAATTTATTTTTTTCTATACTCTTTCTTTGGTACTTCATCTATGTTGAATCTTCATATTATTCTTCTTTCTTTTACTTCTACCAGTCCCAAAATTACAAAATCAGCAAACAATGATTTCCAGTCTAAATTATATTTCTGTGTCTCTCTGGTTCTCTCAGTTGTAATAAATGAAGCTATTTATCAACAATTCCTAATGAAAATTCAATTTGGTATCAACTTTCCTTCTTGTTCATGGAACTGTTTGACAAAATCTTCATCAGCTGAGTGTGAGGGAAAGATTAAAAAAATTGCTAGAGTTATTTTACGAGCAAACTCTTTAACATAATTTCTGAACATTAAAACTTTAAAAGTGGAAAGGTAAAAAGTGCAAAAAAGTATTGTTGCAAAAAATTATGCTCAAAGTAATGCAAATTTTGACACAAGGTCTGATGTGAATATGCATCTATGGAAACTTCAATGTCCTTTAAAATGTGCTCTAGTGTGCTTCAGAATTATTCTCTTCAATGCTTCAAAGATCTTCTCTAGAATGATATTAAATGAAATAGTGCATTCAGAAGTTCTTCACAGATTCCTCTTATATTTTCACAAAGGGGGAAGCCTGATTAAGAAAGAAATGTCATATTGTAATGGGTGGAAACTTTTTCCTTCTTGCATTTTTTAGTCTTGTTGCTTTAACATATTTAAGTGGAATACACCAAGGAGTACCACATGATTAATGCTTAATATAATGCATTGCCAAGGTTTACTCTCAGAACTGTCCATTTCTAGTTCTTGAGAATAGATGGTGATATAAATGTATTTTGGTAGATGACTGTATTGTTCAAGATTCTGTCTCATGTTATATGTATATACCTATTGCATTTGTTATTAATGTTGCACTAGGATAGTTATGTCTTATGGTAAAGAAACAAAAATTGATAGTTATGAGACTACACGTATGATGATATTGTGAGACTACACATATGATGATATTAAAAATCTTTGAAATAGCTTCTAGATTCGATTGTGTAGATATTATTTGCATCATCATTTTTTATCACACTCTATGATCCTTCATTATGATGAAAGACCAAAAGGATTGAAAGAGAATTCAATCATTTTTCTCTCTTTCATCCTGATGATGGATCACACCATGTGTTCCAAAACGTTGATGCAAAAATTATGTACACAATCAAATGCAATGAACTATCTAATAAGAAAATCTAAATTACACAAATGTGTGAGTCTCCACATATGATGATAAAACAATGAGCTATCTGATGATTGTTTACTATTCAAGTTTGTATAAAATCAATATTTCTAATGGTATTCCTTGGTTTATTCCATTTAAAAATAAACTAGTTTTATTTTTTCTATCATGTTTAGTTTGTATATGCAGGATTTTTTGGCAAGTTGAATCTCAAGGAGAATATGACTTATTTTGTGTTGTCATTATGGAAACAAAGTCATATAAAGTTTTGACAGCAAACTTTGAAGACAGAAAAGAACAGAGATATGTAGTCAATCAGAGCACCAATACACGTGCGTAAGATCAAATAAAGATATGCTTGTTCATACATAAGCTCTATGATATGTGTTTATGCTTACCCTATACACACATGGTATGAAATTTCAGTACGGAGAAGTTACAGAAAGATTAAGTGCACTAACAGTTCAAAAAATAGACTATGGAGCCGACCTCAGTTTTTGGGTTATCGTATAATATTTTGTTTTGTAAATGCTATGTGCCTATTGTAATAAGTTGGTAACTAGGTCTTAAACATTACTATAAACATTCTTAAGCCAATTTGTTTGGAAGCATTGTGAATGTTGTTTTTGGGCCGCCTAAGGTCTTGTTTTCAGTCACGTCTATTTAGGCATGTATCTATATATTAGACATGCACTTTTCTATTAATGTGTCATTGAACAAATAGCAGAGAAAATATTGAGAAGAGAAATATGAGAAATTTAGTATGAAGTAGAAGTCTACAAGATATTTAAGCATCAATGCATAAATGAAACTGATCAAACAACAGTGTCATTACAACAATTCATTTTTGATATAGTGTATATCAATTATCAGAAAGTTGTAGCCTTCATCTTATTGAATAGTGAGCTCTGGCAGTGGGCCAACCACCTCAAACATAGTTTTGTAAAGACTCCTAATAGGTTCATTGTACTTGCATTGTAAATACTTCTTCTAACAAGGAAAAGGAACTTTAACAGGTTCATTATACTAGTACAATCATTTGTGCATACTAATTCCCACTGAGGTTTTCCTCTGATCAAGGTTTCCCCATAAAAACATCTGGTGTTATGTGTTATTGTGTTATGCTTCATATTTTATCTACTTGATTTATGTTCAAATTGCTGAAATAGAATAATTAGTTAAACACTGATTCACCNTCCCCCCCCCCCCCCCCCCCCCACTCTCAGTGTTTCCAACAATTGGTATTAGAACTCTGGTCCTCTGAAAGAAAGTTTAACCACTTGAGGAGATCATGGATTCAGCAGAAGAAAAACATTTGAAAAAGAATCTTGAAATAACCCTTGAAGATCTTGATAGATGTAAAAAAGAAAATGAATAACTAAAACTAAAGTTGATGGCTCCCAAATGTTGATCAAAAAATTAAGAAAAGATTTGAAATATTGCTCCACAAATGATTTAGGAAAGATGGTCAAGAAACTGAATCAAGAGAACATGTCTTTGAAAGATAAGATTGAAGAACTGAATGAACAAATTACAGATAGCCTAACAGATATTGAAGAAAAAACCAAAGAGATTAAACAATTAGATGATGAACTTATGCAAGCAAATATGAAAATCTTGGAGTTGGAAATCATCAAGAAAAAGATAGAATCTGAATTAACAGAAGCAAAAGATAAGATTGATAAACTACACACAAGTTCTGATCTAATCCAATCACAACTTTATGCACAAAAGCTAAAATGTGATACTACTGGTGTTGGTTACAGTATGGTACAAACTGAGATCAATTAATTGCAAGAAAGAAAGAAAGCTCAAACAAAATCTGTAGAAGCAAAGAAAACTGAGAATCTTGAAGAGGCTAAAGCAAAACCACCCAAAGATGAACACAAGATAGTTAACCATACTTTTTGTGCCTATAACAAGCATGGACACTTGGCAAGAGATTGTAAAGAGCTAAGACCTTTCAATGGTTATTGTCACTCCTGTAATAAGTTTGGTCACAGGGCTATACATTGCAGAACAAGTCAAAGAAATTAGTCACAATAGAACCAAAGAAATATGACTCAATACAATAAGAGAAATCAACCTCAAAGAAATTTTCAGAATATTACATGTCAAATATGTAATTACAATGGTCACACAGCCAAGCAATGTAGCATGATGAATAACAACATTAGACCTCCTATCATTTGTCACTCATGTAACAAAGCTTTACACATCTCAAGGTTTTGTAGGTCAAGGACACAAAGACAAGAGAATCCTAGAAAATCACTATTTGAAGAATCGGGAGAAGTTAAGTTTGTACAAGCTAAAGATGATTCAGATAAAATTTGGATTGAAGAAAAGAAGGATAATGAAGAGAACAAAGCAGTAGATGCATCCATAGGGCACACACCCTCTATTTTTGGTTAAGTTGACCTTCTTGGTCTTAGGGGGATCTATTCTATCTCTAAACCCCTGTGTGGCTGGTATACTCACCTTTGAGCATGCACCTATGGATTCATGTATGTGATCATGAACTAAGGTAGTATGCATGCACGCATTGCATGTACTTTTTTTAGAACAAAGTTTGAAACTCAGTGAAAATGTGTATGGTAATAAGCATTAAATGTAGAAAACTTTATATAAATCGGTGAAATAATTGATTATATTTATTGTTTACATTTGAGATCATAAAATTCATAGAGCACAGGAGCATTGAGCATTAAAGCATTGGAAGTTATCAATTTGGCTGGTTAGTAAATAGATTTAAGATTGAAATGGAACCCTAACAGTTGCATCATTTCAGAATTGCCGTGAAACCTTATTTAATCAACTAACAAGTAAGTATAGAAACCCCTGTTGTATTTGAAATTGCTGAAATGAAAAGATTCATGTTTAATAAGAATCCATTCAAGTTCATATTAGATGATGGTGAAGGAGCATTTTCTAAGACTCTGTGAGGACTCATACATGTAGAAGATATTAGCGCATATGTGTGTGTGTGTGTGTGTGTGTGTGTGTGTGTGTGTGTGTGTGTGTGCTATAATTGTGTCACACTTCTATGAATCCTTACATTCAAGAACACTCAAGAATGAGGTCTCAAAAATTGATCCATAGCTCCCTAGGCATGGAGTGCAAGGGTTTTTAGAATGCTCTCAGATAGAGCTATTAAGCCTATAACCTTGCTATTAAACCATGCAATGGGAGATTCAATGAAGACAAGGGAAACAATGTCAATATCCTCAAGAATCAAGAATAAAATGCAATGCAAGCTAGATTATGATGAATATGCAAGCTAAGCTATGAAAATGAAAGAACAAGTATTACAAAGCCTCCTAGTTAAGCTAGATGAATTAATCGAAAGCATAAAGGAAATCTAGGCTAAGAATGCCATGATAATGCAAGAAATGAAACTATGATAAAATGTAGATGCAAAAGCCAAGAATGCTCCAAATCTTCAAAAATCTCCAAAGTGACCTAGAAAACCTGCAGCATAACATTAGCATCGAAACCTAAGATATGAAAATGAAGGAGAGAGCTCTCCTTTTATAAGAAATGAGAGTAAATGGACCATTGAGATTAATAGGCAAAAGTCTTAATCAAGGGTGGAGAAAAATGCAAGCTTGATCCTTGTGCACAAATATCCTCCAATAGGAAAATAGGGGTTGACTTTTGTGTCCCACATAAGAAAAAAAGTTCTTTTTCCCTTTTTATAAAATAAGAATAATTCTTTATTTGTGTAACATAGGATAAGAAGAAAAGTGAGGATTTTTATTTAAATAAAAGAGGAGAAAATTCCTTTTAATTAAATAAAGGCTTAGGATAAAGTGATTTTATTATTTAATTAAAAGAGATTTTTAATTAATTAAAAGAGAGCATGTTCTCTTAATTAAATAANATTTTTATTTTTATTTTTTCTCTTTTAAATTAAATAAGGCTCAAACCTTAGGAAATATTGAATTGATTATGATTTGATCAAGGAAATTGATATAATTGATATTGTTGATATTTGAAAATATTGGTTCAGGGATTTGATAAATTGATAAAATGATAAATGGGGCCCATAGTCTAGGCGACCATTTTAGGGTGCATACATTTGACCCTCTTTGACAAATGTGTGGTCGACACGGGAACACATGTACTCAAAGAATGCAGTTGAAGTGTGAGGTCAAAAATGGGATCACAAAACAACCCAGACGTGTGGTCGAAATGGGAACACATCAGGATAGACATAAATAAAGGATTCTGGACATGAGGTCGATTCAGGATCATATCCAAAATAAGAGATAAGAATCTCAAGCTTGAGCGAAATCTCACAGAAAAATAGCTGAATTAAGAAAATCAAGGAATCAAGGATTCAAATCCAATAGGTACTGCCCCCTCAAAATTGAAAGCGAAATCAGATAGAGAGGAACAACAAACTGATAAAGATTTGATCAAATCATAATGAATCACAATCGAGAATAAAGGTCAATAGATCAGACATTAGGCAGTGAAAACATGCCCTAGTGATGAATTAGAAGAAAAGAAGTCAGGTGAATGCAAGACTAGAAGTTTGAAAGACATGAAAAAGGAAGAAATTCCATCAAAGATAAAAAAAAATTATGAAATGTGATTTTGATGATCAAGGTGAACACGGATTTCGGTTTTGATCCTGAAATGAATAGAAAATGACATGATTTGATAGACCAAAAATGAAATATATGATCAAGAAAAATAAAAAAGTGAGCACAGTTGACCAACTAGTCCGTAGATGATAAAAAGGAGAGCTCTCTCCATATGCAAGATGCAAAAAACTAAACCAACATGAACCTAAGAATGCAAGATACTATGAAAAGTGGTTGACTTGAAAGGTCACAATGCTTATAGACATCTAATTATCATCATCGAGCATTATTGGTACCGTCGCAAGATCATACAATGCACACTAGCATAACTATGTGAATCTGAATATGATCTATATCAAATAAAAATGTGAAAATCTCACCTAGGCATCAGAGACATGTAGGTCAAGATGATTATTGCAGCGAGGTTCCCTAATTTTGATATAGCAAGATTATGCTCACATCAAGACACAAGAAAGTTAGGATGGCTATAAGCACGCACTCGCATAAAACAATCAAGGATAATACCTTGTAGATCCCAATGTCAAGTGGAAAAAGAATAAATGCTAATGACAGTGAGGACCAACAAAATATACCCACAAGACGAAAAAGCAATAAAACATGTTCTCATTCCCTCAGTCTTCCAGCTATGCATCATTGAAAATGATCATAAGGGAAGAACACTCAGTAAATAAATCATCACAGATAGCACACAAAGAACTAAAGTCAAACAAGTCTCAGTGAGTCAAATATTTAAGTGTGTGTGTGTGTAAGTCATAGAGTCAAGCTGTGAGCATCGCATCTACCAGTGAGGAATATCGCATCATCTAGACTGTGGGTAGGATATCTGATAAGTGTTGAGAAACACTCGACGCTAGGGAAGTGTTGAA
>MU223256.1:1026598-1054929 GCA_018584345.1 Thuja plicata | reverse complement strand
CTAAACCTTAGGGTAAGCATAGGGACTATACTAGGTAACTCCTATGTAAGGTTAAGCCTATGCTAGTCACATTCACTAGCCATGCCCAACACAAAGAGTGCACATGTGTCAAGTGACACAACAATTTTACATGAGCATGACTTATTACACATTTACTTAATTAAATACATTACAATCATACACCACACTTTTACGAAAAAACAAATACAATACAACGAGGTCCATGTCTCTTTATATAGACAGGGCCTTAGCATCATGGTTTTCACATAGGTCCATTCCTGAATCTCCGATTAGTACCATGGTCAACGTTTCTGCACACTCATTGCACACATCAGTAGGTCCAATAAATCAATACATTAAAATAATAGAATACATAATGTAAGTTGAACACATATTCACTCACACTTGCATCAAAGATTATTGAACTTAACAATATCTGCATCTATTCCACATGCATAAACATAACTTTTAATAAATTTGCATCTTGATTAAATCTAACATCCACATACTAATGCAATATACAAAACCATCAAAACTAAGTTCTGTAGGGGAATCTGCATTTCTAACATAGAGTATTATATAGATTTCCCGATTACATAATCAGGTGTTTGTATACAAGCAAAGGTTTTCACGGATCCATAAAGTAATAGATGTGTCCCAAAAGTTTGACTAGAGAATATAAATGAGAAATAGTGTTAAGATTATGCCAGACTGGGGTAGGCCTCACACGGTGGAATACTGTGTTATATATTCAACACCTGATTTTGTAATCAGGGTACTTTTGAGATGCTTTATGTTCCGATTCAGTTTTAGTTTATGTTGATGTCTTATATGGATTAAAATGTATGAATTTTACATGGTGAATTTGGTTTAGGAAACCAATGCTAGGATATTTCAGTTCTAATGCAATGTGGTTTATATGCTTACATATATTATTGACATTATTTTATGTTTCATATCATGTTATTTTGGATCTACTGGTGGGTGCATTGAGTGTGCAGGAAAAGTTGACCATGGATCTAATTTTGGGACCCAGTACTCGAACCTATATAAATACCCGTGCTTTCCAAGGTCCAATCTATATAAAGAGACATGGACCTCGTTGTTATATATTTATTTTGTAAACGTGGTTTGCATGTGTGTTATTAAATTAGTAAATATTTATGTGATTAAGTCAGGTCTATTGTTTTAATTTAATGTGTCAAGTTTGGCAATTGTTGTAATTTATTTATTGACATGGCTAGTATAGGGGAGACCAAGGTTAGTCTAGGGTTAACTAAGGTCATCTAGGAGTAGTACCCAAGCTTACCCCAGGGTTAGAAGTTTCTAAAAAAAATTTGACTTGGAAATCCGTAGGTAAACTTCAAGCTGAGTTTTAGAGGGTCTTTTGGGCTCCTAGGGGGTAACCGAGGTTAGTTTTAGTCACCCAACTTGGTATGCTATGGGTTAGGGGTAATTTTATATCATTAATGAACCTTTAAACTCATTTATTACTCCCTTTAAGTGTCATTTTCATCTTTGAACGAATTTGAAAGAGGAGTGTGACTTTGGTTATTCTCACTCTCTCTTCTACCCAAGTTTCATTTGACTTCACACTTGGAGAGATAGGATGTGGTTTAGTTTAGGATTGGTTAGAGTTACCTCACTCTTGGGTTAGGCCTTGCTCATGTTGGAGGTCTGCCTATTTAAGTAAGGTTTTAGGTTGAGTTGAGTGTTCACCCACTCTCTACCCTTAGAGACAGAATTCAGTTAGAAGGAGCTTTTGGAGAAGAAGCTTAAGAAGGATAGCTCAACACCATTCCTCTTCACACTTTAGCTTTGGATTAAGGTTGGATTTATTTAAAGTTATTTGTTTATGTTCATGTGTGTTATTGAGCTAGAGGACTCAATTAATGGAGTCCTATGTGTTTCGAAGCTTTTATTTTCTATTGGAAATTTCTTTATTTGTTTCTCAATGTCTTTACTTTGTGTTTGATTTCGAATGGGTCTTCAAGGTACACTCACCCTTGGGAGGGTAGAGTAGCTTTCAAGGGGTAGATGGAAATGATTCATGTTAAGTGTAGATTATCCCATGTGAGGAGGGATAAACTTGGGGTAACATGATACCCATGAAGCCAAGATGGGCCTAACGACATTTAGGAGGTATAAGGAGGTTATTCAGGACAACATCTTGTAAAAATGGTCCTTATCAAGTCCATGTGAGGCTTGTGTAATCTTGGATTTCTCTTTTAGTGAGGTCTACCACTACCCCTATTTCTGGAATGTCTCTTGGAGATACTTCCTCTGGATCATCCTAAAGTTGGGAAGCTTTCTTGTGTTTGAGTCTCTTTTTCTTTTCCTGCTTGTTGAGTGTTTTTGATTGTATCACGTTCCAGTTTGGATCCTCAAACTCGAGGGTGGCTTTGTAAAGACCTAAATTGGGAGGTGAGCCTCCATGGTCAACCTCATTTTATTTTTCAGGTCCTGGTGGAGTTTCGAGGATTGTAAATTACCCTTATTAGAAAGATGTGTAACACTGAAGTTTTAGCTTTCTGGTCTTCAATGTAATATGTTCTTTCACCTTATCTAAGTTGTACATATTCACTTTTTAAAAAAAAAATGGTATTTCACTCCTATTTTTAGCCTTTTTTTCCATATTGCATTATTGGGGTTCAATGATGATGTAACCTTATTTCTTTTGTTATTTGAAAATAGTTGAATTTTCCTAGTTATCAAATGTTAAAGTTTCATGGTGTAAACTTTGTAATGGTTGGAGAAAAATATATATAAGCACTATTGGATATGATCAATTCAAAACAAAAGCATCATTATCCTAAATATACTTATGGAAAGGAGGAAGGTTTCAAAAGGTGGAATTAAAATTTTAAAGTATTTAACTATGTTCTAGTTTTGAAAGGGATGATTACTTATAACTTGAACAAGCAATATGTAACTTTAGAAGCATTACAGTTTGATTCAAAAAACTAATTTTACACAGATTCTAATGGTTTACTAGAATAGATAATCATTACCAAGTAGGAAACAAAATATTGTTATGAAGTCTTGCATGTTCTTGAGAGAAAAAAAAAGGGACTACTCTAAATTTAGCAACAAATTCTAGAAATTATTTTAAAAATTAATATGTTCAGAATTAATTTATTTTTCCACCATTGCCTTTAGTATATTTTATAGATTCTAATTATGTCTTCAAAACTTAGTTTTTAGTTGTCTAAATACCCCCTGATTTAGGGTGCAGGTATTTAGTTCACCAGTCAAAATATATTTAAAAAAATATTATTTAACTTACTGTTCTTTTTATGTTGAAGATGATATATTTTAGAATTTCTTATCTAAACTAATGTAAGTTTTGTTTATTAAATAAATTTTATAAAACAAATTTAAAAAAAAATAGAGCAAATATGGGCGGGCCGAAGCCCTCCCATCCCCTTGCAGTTTCGTTTGGGTCGATGGGGGTTGGGTCCTACGCGGACAGCGGCCCACCCACTGTGCAAGCACAGTGGGGAGGGTGTCACTGCCGCTAGCAACCCTTCCCCGCCCTTTATTGTTCGGGCCTCCCGCGTAGCTGGTGGTGCCACCGCCAAGCGGCTACCACCGCCCCTTCCTCTTGCAGAGAGGGCCGCTCTGCAGCAGCCCTTAACCCCGCCTCCTTTTGCAATCACCACCACTGTCAACATTTACTCCTCTGCCCACCCTCAAAACCCCACATCGCCGCTCCCCACCGTTTTCTTCATTCGTCGCCCACTGGTTTGTTCGGCCGCCGCTCCCTCTCTTTCGCATAGGGTTTTCCTAAAGCTTTCATTTAGGTTTTAAGTAGAATTTGAGTATTAAAGTAGTTTTAGTTTGATATGATTTTGTTTTGTATTTTGAAATTGTTTTAAAGATATTTTAAAGTTAGAATGTGATTATTAGGGAAAAAGGGTTAATGATTAATAGTAGATTATTTCTTTTGTTCTAGTATTTTTTTTTTTTTATTAAGTTATCTTTTGCTTGAGACTCTAGATCTGATTAACTTTGTTTAATTAATTATTAGTTATTAAAGATTAGATTTAGTTTTAAGATATTTGTATTAGAATGTTTAAGAATTTAAATTAGATATTTTTTTTATATTTGTTATTGTTAGATTAAAATTTAGTAAGGGGGGATATTCTAATTTATTTATTAATTTTATTAGTTGTACTTAAAGACATTAAAAAAAAAATAATGTTAAATTTAAATTAATTGATAACCCTTCTTTTAAAACCTTGTCGCCTCTGGTGATGATATTTATCAATCAGAGGGTACAGACAGTCCCTTATCATCTCAATGAATTTTTTTTAAGGGTTTATTCATAGTCATTGACCAGACTCGTGCATGGTTGACTTTTGGTTAACCATGGTCAAACCTTATCTGTATGTTCACAGATTTGAACTTGTTGACCCTTGTAGACTCTTGATCCTAGGGTTTTAGTTTCGTGTCTTTCAGTGACAGTTGACATTTTGGTCAACATGGGTTGACTTTCTAGTCAACTATCTCAAAATGTGTGCCTTGGCCCTCTCTTGAACTTAGTAGTCCCTAGCAGTGTCCCTTCTCTTTCTTTGGAGTATGGTTGACTTTTGGTTAACTCTAGTTGACTTTTAGTCAACTGTGCTTGTTTTGCGTGTTTGAGTCTCCCTTAGGATCTAGCAAACCCTAAGTACTTACCATTCTCTTGTTTCAGAGTATAGTTGACTTTTGGTCAACTCTAGTTGACTTTTGATCAACTTCCTCAGTTTGCGTGCATATCTAGTTTGGAGCTTTAGGCATCCTTTAGGATAGCTCTGAAAGCTATTCCTCTCCATGTTACCTTTCTAGTTTTTTTTATCCCTTTGCACCATTTTGTGTGCACATGTTACCCTTGTGATTGTTTTGGTATCCTGTTTAAGTGCTTTATTAAAAAAAAATTGTTCGTGTGTTTTTGCCCAACTTTTGGGCATGACAGTTTATCATTGATGACAACATATAATACACAACAGCACTTCTGTATGTAATTATCCATATGATGACATGAATACTTGCATGGATAGATACATGTTGTTGACATTTTTATTATGCTATGTTCATACACGCAGACCCAGATATGATGTTTCAGTAAAGATATGTAATTCTGTTATTGATGGTTACAACTCTAGAGAAATAACGGTTTAAGGCCGACGTATGTAAGGTGTTTATTGAGTTGTGCCTATCTTTAGGATATGTGTGTGTATATTCATGATTAATTATGAGTTTTTGATATTAATCTAAAGGCACCAAACGTATTTCAAGAAAATTGCAAAGTTATGGTTAAATTGGTGAAGCTAACTTAGTGAAGTGACGTGTCTATTCAGTTTATACTTGTGCAGTTGTAATTATGCTTGTGCACTTAGTAGAGCCAACAAGGATGTTAAGAAGAGTTTTCCTACAGGTCCCATGATCTCATACTTGGTGTATATACTTATAGAAGGTCATTTGTGATAAGAAGAGTTGTGAAAGCCAGAGATAAGAAAAGCAGAGCAAAGTGTTAAAGCAGCAGAGCTATATTTATCATATGATGATAATATAGATATTGAATTAGAAGATTTTAGAACACAAAGAATATTGTTGTAGTGATTTACAAGAGGTTAAAGCATCGGCACACAAAAGGAACTGATCAGACAAGCAGTGTCACAAACAACAGTTCACCTTGTTGATACAGTGTGTATCAAATAACCAGAAGGTTGTAGCCTTCACTACTTGGACAGTGAGTTCGCCACCCCTAATAGAGTTATTGTAAAAGACTCCTAACAGGGTCAAACCCTTAATGAGGTCACTATACTACTACATTGTAATGAACAACTCCTAACATGGTTTAAAGATCTTTTAATAGGGATTACTATAAACAGTATAGTTCTTTGTGGGTGCTAATTCCCACCGGGGTTTTTACCATTTGGTTTCTCTGTAACCAAATTGATGTGTTGTGTAATGTGTTATCTGAATGTGCATTTGATTTATATCAATCTGGATTAATAAGTACAAAGGATTTAAAGTTGCTGATAACTGATTCACCTCTCCCTCTCAGTTATCCCTGAAATATTCTAACATCTAGTACTGCTACCGATCTACAAAAAATTTTGGATAAATATTCAGGTGTATTTTCTAAAATTGTGGGATTTCCCCCTTCTCACCCAAAGGACAACCAAATTTATCTCCTTCCTGGTAGCATTCTACCCAACATCAAGCCCTACCGCTACCCATTTCATCAAAAGACCAAAATTGAGATGCTCACTCGTGACTTACTAAAGCAAGGTATTATTCACCCTAGTACTAGTTCCTTTTCTTCTCCAGTTTTGCTTTTCCACAAAAAATATGGGTCCTAGAGACTCTACATTGATTTTTGAGCACTTAATCATCTCACCATAAAGGATAAGTTTCCCATTCCGATTGTTGATGAACTTCTTGATGAGCTTCATGGTGCTCATTTTTTCTCCAAGTTGGATCTTCATTCTGGGTATCATCAAATTAGGGTTAATGAGGAGGATATCCCTAAAATATCCTTCCGCACACATGATGGTCACTATGAATTTTTATTTATGCCCTTTGGCCTCACTAATGCTCCTTCAACATTTCAGGTGGTGATGAATAAAATATTTCGGTCATACCTCTAGAAATTCATTCTAGTCTTCTTCGATGATATCCTCATCTATAGAAAAACCTAGGCTGAGCATCTCAATCATCTGGAACTCGTAATGCAACTTCTCTCTATCATCAACTCTGTGTGAAATAGTCTCAATGTGTGTTTGGCCAGGGGGAAGTGGAGTATCTCAGGCATATTGTTTCACACCAAGGGGTTCAGGTGGATCCTACAAAAATAAATGCCATGAAAAATTGGCCGCATCCTCAAACTCTCAAGATCCTTCAAGGTTTTTTGGGACTGACTGGCTATTACTGCAAGTTTTTAAGAATTATGGGAAGATTTCAACACCATTGATAGCTACGTTAAAAAGGGATGCTTTTAATTGGACCCATGTTGCTAAGAATGCATTTGAACAATTGAAATAATCTATGTAGTACACATGTTCTCTCTATGCCAAATTTTTACAAGCCCTTCACTATTGAGAGTGACGCTTGCAGTAATGGACTAGGTGTTGTTCTCCTTCAAGATGACCATCCTATTGCATTCACTAGAAAAGACCTTTCTGGTAATAATTTATCCCTATCTACATATGAAAAAGAAATGATGATTATTTTTCATGTTGTATAAAAGTGGCAGCCATACCTCCTAGGGAGTCATTTAGCATCAAGACCGATCACCAAAGTCTGAAATACTTCTTGAAACAACGAGTATCCTCCCCTATATAATAGAAATGGTTCAGAAAAATCATGGGGTATGATTATGAGATCACCTACAAGAAGGGTAAGGACAATATTGTGGTAGATGCTCTTTCTCACACATTTGATGATCAAGCTTCCCTTTTATCTATTTCTATGCCAATTCCCAATTGGTTAGAATTTGTTCAACAGGGCTATGTCAGTGACTCTTATTTATCTCAAATCATTCACCAATTGGCCAATAATCCTTTTGTTGTACCTCATTACTCTTGGGATGGTGCTTCTCTCTGATACAAGGGTCATCTAGTGCTTCCTCAGAATCTAGATCTACAATAGTCTATCTTTTATGAACTCCATGCCTCTCCTTTGGTAGGGCACTCTGGGTTCCTCAAAACTTATGAGTGGGCAAGGCAAAACTTATTTTGGAAAGGAATGAAATAGATGATTCAACAAATGGTGGCTGAATGTGATACCTGCCAATGCCACAAGGGTGAAATGACCCTCCTTCCTGGATTTTTGGAACCCTTTCCCATCCCTACATAGATTTGGATTGATATTTCTATGGATTTCATTGAAGGGCTTCCTAAATCAAGTGGCAAGATAGTGATCTTGGTTATGGTTGATCGTCTCTCCAAATATAGTCATTTTTGTGCCCTCAACCACCCCTATACTACCTCCTTCGTTGCACAAATCTTCATGGACCAGATCTTCCATCTTCATGGCCTCCCTTCTTCCATTGTCTCATATTAAGATGCAAATTTTACCAGTCATTTTTGGACTGAATTGTTTCAGAAAACTGGCACCAAACTGAAGATGAGTTTGGGTTATCACCCACAAACCAATGGTTAAATCAAAATTGTCAACAAATGCTTGGAAACTTATCTTCACTACTTCACTTCCAAACAACAACATTAGTGGGCCAAGTGGCTTCCTGTTGCTGAATGGTTCTATAATAATTCTTACCACATTGCATCTAAAATGACTCCATTTGAAGTAGTCTATGGTCAGGAACCTCCAGTGTTCCTTCCCTACACTCCTAGTAGCTCACCAGTCTAAGAAGTTGACACAGTTCTATGCACTAGGGATTTGATTCTTTGTACCTTACACGATAATCTTCACATGCCCCGAAATTGAATGAAACAGCAGGCAGATCAACACCATTCTAAGCGCTTGTTTCAAGTTGGGGATATGGTTTTTATTCATCTACATCCATACAATAAATCCTCCCTAAAGCTTAAAGGGCATCAAAAGCTGGCCCCAAAATTTTATGGGCCATATAAGGTTTTGCAGAAGATTAGTTCAATTGCTTATAAACTAGAACTTCCTCCTTCTTCCTGCATTCATCCAGTATTTCATGTTTCTAACCTCAAGCAAGTTCTTGGCACCAACTTTAGAGCACAAACTTCTCTACCTGAAATGGATAAGGAAGGATCCATTATCTTGGAGCCTAAGGCAATCCTTGACCGATGCACTTGTCAGCTTCACTCTCGCCCCATCTCTGAGGTATTGATTCAGTGGCATAGAATACAACGAAAGGATGCTACATGAGAACCCCTTCTTCAGATTCAGCAACAATTTCCACACCTCAAGCTTTGAGGAAAAATCTTTTTTCTAAGAGAGGGGATGTTAGGAACCTATGTGTTCCTTCTATTTATTTTGTTAGTGTAGTGTTGTTGGACGCATATGATTTGTACTTCATCCCGTGAGTATATTTTATTATCCCACATGCATAGGTAGTATTACTTTTCTATATTGTACTTAGTATATAAGTGTGTATTGAGCCCTTTGATGGTACCAATAAATTTATTGTATTGAGCTTTCTCAAAGGAGGTTACCCCCTCGAAGTGGCCTATGATCAATAGATTCACTCTGAGTTCTATTGTTGCTCTATACTTTTGTTATTTTGTGCATGTTCATCATATTGCTGCAGGAGGTTCCTCTCACAATTCCTTGAAGGTAATAGCAACGATGTCCTAGCTCTCAAAGATTATGGGTCATCAAGCATTCCATATGCAAAGATGTAAATAATGCCAGTATTAAACAGTGAGCTAATAAACAATGCATGATGCCCTAGCCTGCAAGCCACAAGCCATCAAGACATTTCCTCATTAAATGATCATAAACAGGGAGTACCACATAGTGAATATCAATAGAAAAACAAATAAAGAGAGATCAAACACTTCACACAACGCCAGCTTGAAGGTAATAACAACGATGCCCTAGCTCTCAAAGCTCACAAGTCATCAAGCACTCTAAATGCAAAGATGTAAAGAATTATAGTATTAACATTCATATTGTGTCATTAAGTCAACAAATGCCATCAAAATGAAATTGAATTAATGAGAAGACAAAGCTCGAATGCCTACCTCAAGTTGTGGCTTCCATATACCAAGATGCCAATCAGCTTCCACAGTTAGGCCCTCTTCTCACATGATGGTATATGATCACACTAAATTAGAAATGAGCTTTTCTTCTTCTTCTTTTTGTTTATAATCACACAGGTGTCATAATTATGACTGTACCATTGCTATTACAACAGCTTCAGGGGAACTTGGAAAAAAAATACAAAAATCAAACACAAGTGGTGGTGTCGTCAGAAATTGGGGTTGAAATTCAACCCTAAATGTTGTAGTGTCATTTGTATCCTTTTTCTTCCCTTGATCGTCATCTGTGTCCATCGGTTTGTTTGCATCAAGTTTAGGTGTCTTCTCCTTTTCATCTATGATGATATTGATAGCTTGTACCAATAGAGGCATTTGACCTAGTATATTTACCTATGCTACATCTGTGGTATCTGTTTCCTTTTCATTTTCCTTCTTAGTGGCATCAGTTACATCTTCATCTTTCATTGGCTCATCATCAGAATCAATAAGATTTATGTCTTTGCTTGTGAATTATGATGTGCTCCCTAATGATTGCAAAATCTGAGGTACATCATCCATGGCCTTGCTTGCCTACATTGACAACTCACTAGATTGATGTCCTCGGTATCATTTGTGAAGACGTTTTCTGGGCTCGATGTGGCCTCTTTCTCTTCATAATGAGGGGTATTGGTAAGGGCTAATACCTGCTCCAAGCTTGAGTCCTCCTTAGGTGGATTTAATATTTCATTCCAAGTTTCATCGCTTTCTTTGTCAAGCTCTATTAATCTACCCTCTAGTACTTTGTAAGCTCTCATTTTAGCTGAAAATTTCTTTGAATTCTTCTTCATCATTTCATCAATTTCTTCAAATTTTTATTTGCGTGGCATAATTGTGACTAGGCATCTTTCCCTTATCTATTTTTTTGTATGCAGTGCATAAGTCCACCTTGCATATATTCTTTCATTAAGCTCTTGTGGCATAATTTTATTAAATTTTATAGGTACATATTTAAATGCAATCATTGCCTTGATGATGACTTCTTCAATCTTGGTTTGGTCTCTAGGAGATAAGGTTAGTCATTGCCTTATCTTATAATTTAATATGCTACTTGTCTTGATGATTGATGCAGCAATCTCATCAATTGTCTAAGGAATTTTTTTATTTGTAGGTTGGAGTGCTTTTTCACTCTCATCTTGTTCAGTGTCATCCTTGTCCTCTTTTCCTCTAATATATTTCCTTCTTTTCCTCGGTGCATGTTTCCCAGTTTGAGGCTTTCTCTTATAAGTCCTTGTTGTACCTTTCTTTATCGGTGGTGAGTCTACATCTTTTGTAGTCTGACTTCTAGTTCTTGATGCAGCAGTAGTTCTTGGTTTCTTTACATTGCTCATAGAATATTTGTATCTACAACTTCTAATTTTCAATTTATTATCAAGATTATACCTTTCCATTGTATGATATTTTCTCTCAAGTGATTTAAAATTTTCCAAATAAGAGATCTAGCTTTGATACCAATTGTTAGAATAATAGAATGGTGTGTACTGAGAGGGGAGGGGTGAGTTCATACCCTTAAAACTTTTATCAATTTACCATTAATGATCTTTCCTTGCATTACCAATCATAGATGTTTTTTTACCTTATGCATGTAATATCAAATTATAAACTTAATTGCATGTAAACATTCATGAAATGTAAGTACACATGACACAAGAATTGGTAATGTAGAAAACCCCTGTTAGAAGGTAAAAACTATGGTGGGGATGAAACCCACAAAGCTTCACTATCTACAGAATGGAAGGTGTCAGTTAAGGCTACAAGTGTGATCACTTCTGATGATCTTAACCGGTTAGGAGTAACATTTTAGAATGGTTAGGTTTACTCTATTGAGAGATTTAGCAACATTTTTAAGTGTGCACTTGGATAAGAGATTTACAATAAGACTGTTAGGTCCACCTTCTTAAAGGATTTCTTCTATTTGCTACAATTTTTAGAGAGTAGTCAAAAATACTTGTTGACCTGATAGTATGCAATCTTGAATTTTTTATTACAGATCCTTTAAGTACACAATGTATATGTATCACCTATAGTGATTGATTAATACCTCTATTCTACTTAGTAGCCTTGAGTCTTTTTCTTCATAACTAAATTCTTTCTTTTGTGTCCTTCTACATGAAACTCTTTGTCTAATCCATAGATGTGTGTTGCGACTACAATCGTAATTTTTTGTTTGATTACTACATCTATTTATACAATGTATTGACCTAATTAGGTTTCACACTTTATAATACAAAATCTATGATCAAAGGTTTACAACTTGACCTTGATCTCCTAGTTTGCATGTTTACAAACAATTAGATTGATTAAAATAATTATATATGCTTTACTTTTCCCTCAAGAAATGGTTTTAAAGATAAGCATAAAGATAAATAAAAAACTCAACTATTTTATTTGACGTGTAACTCAGATCCACATTTCTCAGAAATAAAACTATCTCTCAGTATACTAGTGCTCGGGTTACTCTGTAGTCTTTGCTCGGTGAGGTCTCTGAACGGTCTGTTGGTTTACTCTGTAAACTGTGTTGTCAAGTTACTCTATGAATTGTGTTATCAATTTAGATTGTAAACTATCTATCGGTGATCATTGTTCTAATACACTTTCGGTGATCTATGCACTTGTCTGTTTTGGTGTTCATTGTGCATGACTGAATGCTATCACTCGGTGATCATGTTACCGACAGTACAAAAATTGTTTCTTTGTAGACTAATGACAAAATATTATCCTTAGGATTATCATGTTTATCACGGCTAAAGTGATTTTCTCCCACTTGGGTCATTCCCTCTCACCGTCCTCATAAGGATATTCTCAGGAGGCAGGCCCTTTAAAGATCTAGCATGTTCATATAGAAAGAAATAATGAACTAAGTCAAGAAAGTTGGGGAATTTGATTCACTCAAAGAGAGAAGAGAATATACCTACTACTTTTCTTAATTCCAAACACTTCAAATAAAAATTTTTAATTTTGAACCTCTTGACAAGAAGGTTTTTAGAAATGAAATGTTTGGTTCAATTACCACCTTTCTTTCTATCACTCAATTCCAACACTTTTGGCTTTTTGATCAACTTCAAAAAGTTGAGAGAACATACCTAATGTTTTCCTTGAGTGAACAATAATAGACTTTTAATTGCTATATTTGGAAATTGAAATTGCCACAATTTAAGTAAGTGCAAGCTTGTTTAGAAAAATACCTTTTCCATGTAGCTAGCAAAGGCTAGGTGCATTTTTGAAGATTTTTTTGTTTTTTTTCTTATACTCACCTAGTGGCGATCGTTCCCTCTCCTTATCCTCCAACAATTTAGTCAAGTTAGCCAACAAAGTTAAGTAAAATCAAATCAAATTGACAACAAATTCAAGCTCCTTTTCAAATTTTGCAAGAAATGACATTTAAGGAACTTAAGGAATTTAATCAATTTAGAGTTGGAAATTTTCATTTATAAGCATTACTAACTTTGACAAAATGTTCATATAATGCTTCTTCCTTTTCTAAACTTTCTAGAATAATGGCATTAAAGGTTTCCTTTATATTTTTGTTCAAAATCCTTACCTCTTTGCTCTCCTTGCAGATTCTGTTCTCTAGTTTTTGGACTATAGGATGCATGTTCATCTGCAAAAAAAAAACACATAAAATATTAATTGTCAGATTTTAATAATCTACAACTTGAAAAATATAGAGAATAGTAAGCGTCATTTAACAGCTTATATGCGTAACTTTACTGTTATCTACGCACAACTTTAAACTATTGCAAGCATGATTTTACAAACTACTACACATGAATTAAGAATTAACAGGCATAAGATAGCATGCAAAGGTGAGAAAAGGCAACAAAAAATGTGAGATGTAATGTATTGCACGAGGTAAAATAAGTAGTGTAGGAGTGAGTTCATTGCTGGTATGTGTGACTTTGTAGTCAAAGGCATGATTTCACTGTCCACATGCAGTGAAAGAATATCTGTAGTAATGAATTTTTTGTGCATAAGTGTGAAGATTTAACTGGTACGCATCGCTTTTCCTGCAACCTAAAAAATTGATAAGGAAACACAAAAAATATGCAAAAATTAAAGAAAAATAGAGATTAGAGGCCTAAAGCCCTACGGTGGGTGTCCATTGTGTATATATAAACTATACCTTCATTAAATTAGGGTGAAATCTATCAATTATATAGAAATAAAAGTACAATTTAATCTAAAGAATTGACAAAATAACATTTAATATTCTATGGCTCTCTAACTAAGCATGCTAATGAAGCTCTCAGCCTTCATCTCCATTAGTGATAGTCCTAGAATGAGAATTGATGTAAGATGATGCCTAATCTATCTCACAACTCTTAAATTGCAATGAAATTTCATTCAATGATGCTCAAATTATGCTCAATTATGCTCTCAAATGATATGCTCTTGATGAAATTATCTATAGTGTAGATGCAATTGCTCATAAATGTCTACGATTCTTAATGCTCTCAAAATGCTTGCTACTTATAGGATTTACCAAGGGTAGGGGGTAGAGATAAGTTGTTCATGACCAAAGCATGGTTGAGTTGAAGGCTTTCAAATGGAGAGACCATTTAAATGGTGGTCTCAAAGGTTGTGACAAAGAGACAAATTGAGTGGTGAGGATTTTGAAGATTAAAACGAGTGATCAAGATTGTAAAGTTTGGAGTGATCCATGTGTTTTCAATCCTTGATTCTCATTGGTTATCCAATTTCTTGTCCCTTTTTTTGAATGAAATTAGGATTTAATTAATTAAATTAGCCATGTAAGGGAATGGGTTGATTTTGATTTTTGATTTTTAAACTATACAATTAACTGATTAAATCAATTATATAGCTTTGATTTATCCATTTTAGGCTTATATTTAATTAATTGATATATTTAGTAATTGATCCTTTGATTTGATGTGATTTATTCCCTTTTGATTTGATAAAATTGCCTTCTAATTGATTAAAATACACTTGACCAAATTTAGGTGTCTACACTATCATAAAGCAGTTTATCAGTAACAGGAGGTAGTTGTCCCAAATCTCCTACCAAATAATTGATCTTCCTCCAAAACTCATGTTTTTTTTTTAGTAAAATCTTGGCATTGTCTCAAATCTATATTTTTATAACAAATCTTTTCCTATAAAACTCATTTCATCAAACAATATGTACCTAATATATTGAATTTCTTCTCGTAAACTTGTGAGCCTTGTACCTTTTAATTCAATAAAATTTGTAAGAGGAATTCCTGGAGTTGAATTTTTTTTTGATACACCAATGTCAAAAGATGCAACTTGAGTTGGTGCTAATAATAATAGTGGAGAATGTTGTGGTGTTAATGCATCATAAACAACTTGATGAATATGATTAATTAGATATGATTTACCTATTCTAGTTGTTCCTTGAATTATCATGCATAGGGGCATGCCATTCTACCTTGATTACAATGTGTCACAATAAAATCAAGTAAATTTTTTGCTTAGCATGCAAATTTTCATATGAAAACTTGTCACCATATCATTAGGTATTAGTAAGTCATTCTCTTTCATAGTCTTGATAAAATGTATTCCTTTGTTTGTGTATTCCTCTCCTCGATATTGTACACTCCATAGAGTTTGTCTATCAATATCTCTTCTTCCCAACATATCTAGTTTTGTTTCATCTATGATCTATCATTAATATCGTCTTTAGAATCATTATGATTTTTATTTTTATTTAAAATACTCCTTTGTTCCAAATGCCATGAATTTTAATTGAGGGACTCCCATTTTGATATATTTGTAGTATCATTGAGTCCAATATATCTTTGTATATTAAAAATTATATTGTATAGTAATAACTATGACAACCAAAATTAACCCATTTTTCTTTTTTTTGTATAGGCACATTGGTAAATCTTATAAAAACTATCACAATAGTTGTCATAGTCCTTACTTCTCATTTTTTATCTCTTTGTCTCTTGGAATTATAAGTCCAAGATCTAGCTGCACCCATGAGTGTGACACTTTCAATTTCATATTTTCTATTCATATACATCCTTCAATGAAATATTTTAAGCAAGCTTTATCTTCATTTTCTTTATTTTTTATCTAGTGACTTGAACACCTCTCTTGAAACATTTAATGGAACAAATACTCTACTAATATACTAATGGAAAATCCAACATGTGACATGTTTTCATTAAGCCAAAAATAGGTTTTGAAAGTACCCAAAACCTTTTACATAAAGATTACAAAAGATGTGTCAAGAAAGCCCACCAAAATATAACAAAACAGAGAAACAACAAGGCTGACTAAGAATAGAACAAACAAAAGAAACCCCAGCTAGAAAAAAGAAAAATACCAGAAAAACACCAACAAGAGAACAAAATAGCGCCAGCAGAAGGATCTGCACTAAGCTAAATTCTTTAAAGTTTCTGCAACTTCAACTTCCATTTGATTCATCTTCTAGGCTGCATTCTTTAGGTCAATGTTATCATGAGGCATATTATTAGTTTATTTCTTCATGTTGGCCCTGGTTCTTTTTCTCAGGCCTGAGGACTCCTCATTACCTATCTCTTTATCTTGCTATGAATCAACCAAGATCATGTCTTGGTGCAAATCCTCTAGCTTAACAACCAAGATATTCATATTGTCGGTCGATGACTTAATGAATTTGTGATTGTGATCCATAATTTTATGAAGGGTTTCCTCACACTTTTCCAACCTATGATTAGATTCCCCAATTTTTTTATCATATCTCTCCTTCATCTTCTCCATGGATTCCACATTCCTAGATAAGACATTCTCAACAACCTTCTTCTCCTCTTCATTCCAAATGGCAGTGACAAAAGTACCTTGAGAATTATCCTTCAAACCACCAGTGGGATGAGACTCGGTAGTCACCTGGGATTTATCCACCATACCCCCCTTAGACTATAATTATTATAAATTGGAAAACATGGCTCTTTTTTTAATGTTGAGGATCTTAACCTCATGAAAGGCCCACCTAATAAGCCTAAATAAGAACACAAAACCATTCCTGATTGTCTCCACAACACCAAAAGGAATCTCCCACTTAGGTTGAAAGTCCTCAAGGATCACATCAACAAATGATAGGGAATTCCCCTCCCTATCCTTAGAGGGGGTAAGAGAATTCTCAGAGTTAGCAGGGGAGATAGGAACATCCTACTCTTGGTAACTCACAAAAAAATCAATGGCAATATCTTTCCCTTTACTTTAGTCCTCCTTCGAAGACTTTCTACCCACAGCAAGAATCCTTACCCTTATTAGTATCAGCAGACAAATTCTTCACCTCCCTTCTAGGATTTTTAGGGGGAGGGGAGGCCTCCTCCTCATCAGCCTCAGTGCTCCAATCCTAATCCTCAAGGCTACTACTATCCTCCCCTACATCCTCAAAATCTGAGAGAGACCTAGCCTTTAAATTTTCATAGATGAGAAAAATTAACCCTTGATGAAGAACTGAGTTATTATGGGGATTCAAAGAAGAGAGAAAATAATAAGGAAAGGAAATATTCACCTTATAACTAAAATAATTGAGCATCACCAAGTGGTAGCCATAAACCCTTGTAAACCCGCTGTCGAGAGTAAAGAACTATATGATAGCTTTAAGAAGTTCCCTCCAAATGGGTTTAATTTACTTGGGTGAAAAATTGGAGTCATTCACCTTCACCGGCTTTACTTTCTCCTAAAATCAAATTTGATAAATTTTTAACAAACACCTTCGAGAGCTTCCTATCCCTATAATAAAATTATGCCTTCCATTGAAAGGCTAGTAACCTCCATGACAAGGCTCTCATCCACCATCATTGGCTTCCCAAAAAAATTGAGATTTCCATCTTTCCATTCCTTCACAAATATATTTCCATTCCTTTCAATGTAAGGCATGATCTCCCCCTGCTGCAACAACTGCCAGAAGCTCGCATTATCTTTCTAAGCATCATAATTCACTGGTTTAACCCTACGTCTATTCCTCCCATCTCACCAAATAAATAAATCTATAGACAAAGATGAAAGAAAACTAGACAACGCATCAAAGAGACAACTAACCCCAAAAAACCCCAAACTTCCTAGAAAGTACGTGGAGAGTAACTAGACTTAGTAACTTCAAGAGCTTTTAGATAGCTATCATGCTCCACAAAATATCACATTCAATATTTGGCACCATCACAAAAAATGGGAAAACTACCACATTTTCCATGTGTTTGGTTATAGGAAAGGAGGGCCTTGACATCATCTGCCAGACTTTCCTCCCCATAGCATATCAACTTATAATTATAGTTCACACCTATATTAGCAAAGCAATCATCAATGATATTCACTTCCTGAAAGGCATTATATATAACACATTTATCAAAGGTTGTATAATTTTAGTTGAATAATTAATGAGGTTCTCAATAATCCATGATGTTCTATTCTCCCCTTAAGGCACTTATTAATATTATTGGAATCCCCTACTATCCAAAACTAGCAATGTCCAAGATCTGATAGGCACTCATGGCTTTCACAAGGTGGTTGGTCTAGCTACCCATGGGGACTGCCACCACTGCTAAGAATATGTCATTCTACCATGTTTGTTGTGATCCAATGTCTCTTTTTTAGAGGGTTTTGGTTAGAAGCCTCATGTATACCATATATTATACTTCATCTAGGTTTTCAATATGTTCAAGTTGCATTAACATTTGATGATGTCTTTTAACTCTTTTCCTCTTTTGTTGCATACTTTAGATTGTTTTCCTCTTTTTTTGCATACTTTGGATTGTTGACAAAATGTCTTGAAAGAACTGGTCGCCAATATACATTTGCTCTCCATAACTAAGTATGTTACGATTATGTATGTTTACTTGATCATAATTCCTTGCAGGTTCTGATAATTTATCTCTTGTAGTTCAATCTTTGAACAATCACGATCCATCCATGTGTAATGTTCATGGTGCATTGTACTACAAACATAAAGTAAATTGTTAGTTTATAAAACTATTTTAATTTTTTATTAGTTAAAAATATTTGAATCTATAAATATCTTACCTAGAAGCCATTCTTATTTTTTATGAAGGAAACCCCCTCTTTACACATCATATCGTATGACAGTTAATAGAATTCAAAAACTCTTCAGTCACATTGCATGTTTATTTGGCTTAGTTATTGTGTATTTTGAAGGCGTGGATGTTGTGTAAACTTAATTTGTAGTAATTATTTGATGATATAACATGTTTTATTTAATTAAAATATAGTTTTTTTAGTATAATACATTTTGAAATAAATATAGAATTATTAATTGATATCATACCTATATGTTTGGTTGATGTGAATCTCCAAGTGGATTCCATAGATAACAGAATCAAATTATTTTTGATCATTTTTTCTTTCTCCATTACTAGACCCACAAATACATATTTATTTGCATTTGAATCAAACTCCATATGAATAGAGTTCAGTTGGTAAAAAATGTTCTCATCTAAATTATGCTTTGTTGCACATGACTATTTTGTTTTCATTACTGTCAAAATTTTTATAGTTAGTCTCTGGAAGATGGATACAATGTTTGGTAGTTGTATTTTGCATGTTCTCCTGAGCATTATATTATCACCAATCCATGCATATTATATCACAGACTAGAATATATAGTTGGAGATGTAGTTATGAGGTATATCCAATAATCTTAGAATATTTTTGGAGCTTTGGAAATAGTTTTGGGTTTTTTGCACAAAAGTATGGTTGTTTCGATGAACAATCTATCAGACTAATTGTTGTTTTTGTTCTGCATCTTGGTGCATGGATTTATTTATACTTGTAATTTGAGAAGGATTTAAATGGATGACTATGTAAGCTATATCTCATTTTTTATGGTCTGAATTGGTATGTAGTCAAGGTTATAAGTTTCTATGCATTTGTTTGTCATAGTACAATGTAATAGCGTACATATATGCTTTGCATACCTCTCTACCATATATTTTGGTGTTGCAGATTGATTATATGATTATATTATAATCATATACTAATATATTTTTCCTTCACAATATTTTTGGAGGTTCACAATATTTTGGCCAATTAGATTAACAGGTTCATCTTTTAGGTCCAATCCAAGGTATTTTGATCCTTGCAGTAATGTTGACATATCGGTAAAGATTCAGGATCTTAAGGAGGATGTATATTTATGATATAATGATTTATATTTTTCCTCTACCCCTCACACACATTGGAGATGATTTTTGAGTTAATGGTCTTTGTATTACATGCCACATATTAGTTGGCTAACCTAATGGATTAATTTCAATGTCTGCAAGTCCTTTTTGTATCTTTCCCTTTTTTGTCCAAGTTCTCTTTCAAGGAGAAATGCACTTCCTTGTTAGTGTTCCTAAACCAATCATTGTAATAAGTGTTCATCATATAGTGAGTGTGATTATTATTGTGTGTTTTTCTCACTTTGGGTTTTCTACAAAAAATACTAGTGTTATGTGTTGTGCTCTTCCTATTTTAGTTATTTACTTCTACATATAAATTGAAAGAAATATATGGATGATAATATGTTATTTTTTAGTTCATGTTGATTTATCCCCACAACCGCCCCCCCCCCCACAACCCCCAAAACTCAACATCTAAAAGTCTTCAAAAATTGGTATTAGAGAAAGGTTCCTAAAGGATATAGTTTAACAATTGAGGTAGATGTGGGCTTTGAACACCATGGTTAAATTTGCAAAAGATTTGGATGCTATGGAAACACAAGAATGGGATATTGATGTTGTGGTGGACCTTGAAGGTGAATTAAAATATACATTTGCTAAAATGGATGAGTATCGGGAGAAATAGAATAAAGTTGATAAATTCATTATCCATACAAAAATGTAGCTTGAATAAGGAAAATAAACCACTACCAGTCTTGAAACAAAGCTACATAGAAAAACCAATGAGTGCAAAAAACTTGAAGAAGTCTCCATGCTGAAAAAGGAATTGGAAGAAGCTACAAACCAAATCAAAGTCATTAATTGCATTAAGTTTGAAGATAAATTTGTGATATTGAGAAAAGAGCTTGAAACTACAAAGGGACAGATTGAGAAGAACCTAAAACTCAAAAGTGGTAATACTTGACTTTGGATATTTGAATCCTGGGGTGGCAAAAGTGGTAGGTAGATTCAGAGTAGGAGTTCTAGATAGGGCTAGTTAGCAAATAGAAATCAAGGGAAAGAACACGAAGAATGACATAAAGCCAGAATTGAAGTGCATTGAATCTCACAAATGACTTGCGACTAATAGACCTGTAGACACCCTAAAAGAGACAGACTTGAGATTTTACATTAAAAATACTAATTTTCATCTATTAATTAATTATCTATTTCTTATAAATTTCATTCCCCAAATCATCTAATCATATCCCAAAAATTAGTTAAATAATTAATTGTATTTAATTAATTAACCTTAAGTGATTAATCTTCATTAATTAATTAAATTCAATTTCCTAAAGTTTAAATTTAAATATTTAAACTTATTAATTAAATCTTCTATTTAAATTAATTTCATTAAATTAATTTAATTCCACTCAATAATTCAATTCTAAATCCAAAAAGAATTCAATTATCACATGTTTGAATACTTTAATTACAAAAATCAATTAAATATTCAAATAAATCATTTCTCAAGTTCAAAAAGGTAACTCATGATCAACTTTTCAGTTAACTAAACATTACCTCTTCTCTCCAAGTTGAAGAGGTGGAGTTTACTAGTTGCTTCTTAGTTAACCAAAATTTTTCTCTTCTCTCCAAGTTGAAGAGGTGGATTTTAGTGGTTTCTCCTCAGTTAAACTAAAATATCACCCCTTCTCTCCAAGTTGAAGAGGTGGAGTTTACTGGTTGCTCCTCAGTTAACTAAAACATCACCTCTTCTCTCCTAGTTGAAGAGGTGGAGTTTATTGATTACTTCTCCAGTTCCTTTTGATCTGAACCATTCATTCTCTAATATTTGGGATTGATCTCAACCGTTCATATCATTTTCAATATTCTATATAATCAACCCTTCACAACCATTTGAAGGATCCATGATTTCAAGCTTTCATGTGCCCATACTCTACACGATTATTGTTAGAGGCATTCAAAGCATTCTTGTGATCAAAACCAATATCATTTCTTGACGCTCCCAAGTCATAGAAGTTTCTGATACCAATATGTAGCACCACACAAATAACATTTCAGAAGGAGTAGAGAGAGACAATAGAAGATTCAAGCTTTGTTGGTTGCATTTTTTTGTATTCCTCCTTGATTGCTTGTCAATTTATTGTCCATACGTTTATTATACACATTTTGGTGAACCCGACATGAATAAAATAGCCCAGTAATCACTTGGAGATGACAAACAAGACTTTATGGCCTCGGTTGTATGGCTGCAGATTTTCTTTTTTGTAAATTTTTTTATTTCATTGTAATTTTTCAATCGAGGGTATTTTTCTGCAATTGACAAAAATCTTCCGCAATCTACTAGTTTAATGCTGCAACCAATTTGAGGGTTTTGCAAATATTTTTTGTCTTTATTCAATTCTATTTTTTTTGCACTATGTTGCAATTGACCGGTCTGTGCCGCAATTGATAGCCTATTGTCACAATTGAGGGTATTTTATTGTAATTGGCCGATCTGTGCCACAATTGCCAACATATTTTTGCAACTGACAACATTTTGTTGCAATCGCCATAACTTTGCCGTATCTGAAAATTTTTTACTGTAGTTGCCAGAACTATACCGCAATCGACAGAATCCTTGCATATTTGATTCAAATTCACTATTTTATGCTAAAATTTGATTATTTTTCTCAGTTTGTGTGCAGGATTCAGAAAATGACTAATGACCAAGAGGATAATTAGACACACCCCAGGTGCTAGATCACTACAAGTTTCCATATGAATAACTACTAACTACCGCATGCAAAAAGGAGCCATCTTGGAAATCATAGCATAATATCAAAGCAAAGCTTACAATAGGTATCTTGAATCTATCAAATGTTTTGTATCCAAGTACAAGGTTACCATTAGCCTTAACGGTCTTAACAATCTTGGATTTTCATGATATTCTTCATTTGATAGTTAGAATATTTTGGTACTAATCACTTTTTGATATCTTGTGGTGAGGAAATGGATGTAAGTGCTAAGGGAGGAAAAATGGATTTGGACAATTTGTCCTTCAAAACCTTCTATAAGGGTCTCCAAGGCACCAACATACTTAAAACTAGACTTACACCTTCAATTTAGATCAAAATACATCATAAAACTTCCAATCAACATCCTGAAATAAACTCATGAATTGGATCAAGGTGTGTGTTACAATACTTCATACTACTCCTTGTGAAATCACAAGCCAAACTTAGTTCATAAAGTGAAATTGACAAATCTTACTTAGAGGGGTTGAACCAACTTGTCAAGGGTGATATTAGTACCTTCCAAGCATGTTCCATCCACTAAATATTCTCAAGGAATTCATTTGATGAATGTTCCTTCACCAAGCCTCCAAACTCCTTGTAGCCCTATTTGCAAGGTTATGAGAACATAACTCCCAAACTTGACACTAAAATTTGGAAATGAATTGCAGATTCATATACTCCTTAAGGAGTACTAACAAACCCCAAAGAAAAGGGTCCTAGAGACTTAGGGAACAAGTTTAACCTTAATAATGTTTAAGAGGCCTAATTCTGTAATTAGGTCACATTAAAGAAGGAAGTACCCCAATGACTAATGGAAGGATACAACTATTGTTTTTATTGCAGTTGGCAAGGTCCCAAAATAATCCAAACTCGATTTCATGACTTGATTCAACCCCAAGGTTTGACTGTCATCAATTATGCATTCTGGCCACTGGTTGTCACATGGAGATGTTGACCCTAAATCACTGGAAACATGGATTTACACACACCTTCCTGCAAAATAACTCCAAAATCATGAAACTAGCATGCAGACCTCTCATTCCACCAAGAGTTAGAATTTTCCAATGTTGGACATGAGAGGAAAATGAAATTGAATGAACAAACCCTAGGTAGGAAGGGTTTCAGAACAATTTTTAGTAAAATAGCTCTAGCTTTTGTTTCAAATCACCTTAGACCTTAAAACCAAGTGAAAATTAAAGATGATTCAATTTTATTTACAAATCCATCAATTTTAGCATCCAAACAGACTGTACCAATCCATACAGAACCTAAGAACTTGACTCTTACTGGAAAATATGTGTTATTTTATTGATTCCAAGAAAAAATTACATAATTATGACTTCCAACAACCTAAAAGGCCTATGAATTCATTCCCCAATGGTTACAACTGCATTTCAAACCATCTATCTATTGGGGAAATCATTTAGACTTAAAAACCCAAAAGTTGCTAAGTTGTCCAAAAGTTGCTTGACAACTTTGTGACAACATTTGACAACTTTTACAAATATGCACTAAGAGTGCAAGTCTATTACAAATTTTGAATATATGGTTCATTTATGACTTAAAAAGACATAAAAACATAAAACCATCCTAAATCCTACATTTTAGGATCATTTGACCATAGTTGACCAAGTGGCTTATGAATGCCAAATCTTGGAACCAGGCCTTACAAGTCAGATCAGAAGATAGATAAGATTCCTATGAGAACCTAGACATCCCTAAGACCCCCTAGGAGTCACAATAAAATTAATTCTTCAATAAGTTTTAGTGGGTGCTCCTACACCATACTCCCCTTTAGTTTAGAACTCAAGTTCCCACTTGAGTCAAGTTGTTCAATTGAAGTGCCATGTTGTTTGATCTATTCTTCTGTCATCCAAGTTGCATCAATGTTGGGGAGCCCTTTCCATTTGACAAGGTATTATATGTATGTATTCTTTCTATTCTGTTTGAGGACCTTAGACTCCATGATTGTTTCTAACTCAACTAGGTTGCTAGGAGGTAGATTGGTGACATAGTCTGAAAAATAAGATGTACCTGCATTATCATTACCTACATCACCTTTATGAGGAGTTAGATCAGCCACATTAAATATGAGAGAAATTTACAAGGTAGGGGGAAGAGAGATTTCATAGACATTTTCACCCATTTTATGCAAAATTGTGCATGGTCCTACTTTCTTCATGTACAACTTGCAGTATCTTGTTAGAATAACTAAGAGGGGGGTGAATCAGTGGCCTCAAAAATAATTCTAATAATCAAACAAAACTTATATCACAAATATAATATCCTCAATTATTATTCAGTCCTACAAGATATATTCCTTTATGTATTCTTAACAAATATATACTGCTTGGTGAATGTTTTGTATATCTTTTCCTAGCCTTTACTGAGCAGCAGCAATTAAACTTAGTGTTTACCGACCAATCCTATTTTAGTAATGTGTAAAGAAAAACATCAAATTAATGAGCCATATACACATTTGACACATGGATTTTTAACGTGGAAACCCTGTTAAGGGAAAAACCACTTGGGACCAGTAACCCAAAATTTTCACTCTTATGAAGTGAGCTCTGTGAAGAGCCACCCTTTTAAAGGTTACAAACACACTGTTAAGTATGACCTTGTTAGAGGATTCAAAACTAATAGTTTATCATTTGACCTAGCATTCACTATGTTTTCAACATGAAAATATTTTGATACTCTTGAGTATCTCAATACAATAAGGATGATTAAATCCCACTTGGTTAAGATATTTTATGAATCAGTGGTTAAACTGAAACAATAAATGATATGTTCAACAATACAACTTTAACTTTCATATTTTCAGATCTATTGTAATTCCATAATACCTCTCTGATCAATTTTCTCTTCAATTAATTTTCTCACCTTCTTTCTTCGCAGTGAATGCTCCTGCTTCTATTGCTCGGTGTTTGCAGAATTCTTGGCTCTGTTCTTCATCCTGTATGATCAAATCTGAATGAAGACTTCTATCTTCACCAGAATTATATTTAGCATTCCTCTTTTTTATAATGAATTACTTGTCTCTTTATATAGACATGATTTTGACATTTCATCTCCTTGTCTTTCTTGTTCTTGACATAGATTGCTTCTTGATCCGCAAATCTTGCCATGCATTGCTTTAATCTTTAAAGATTTTCTTTATTTTTATCCTGTAGATTTCTCCTTAACAACTATGAATAAAATAGCTTTAAATACCCTTCTTAACCTTAGTTTAACTAGTCAATGAAAGAAAAGTAATCAATCACTTAACTCTAATTATAGCTCTGCCAGCTATGATTTTTTGTCATTTTCTAACTCTAGTAGATTTCAGTCATCAAATCTTAGTTTTATCGGTAACACTTGCTCAGGTACTTCTAATCTTAGTTAACTTTGTTCTCGGGTACCACTATGTCTCTAGGGTAACACTATCTGTCGGTGTTGAATGTCCGCTGGCCAACACTGTGAATTGCTTGGGGTTCACTATTTCTCAGGTAACTCTGTCACTCAGTGTATACCTTTACCAACAACAAAAAATTTATCTCTTTAGTTCTTCAAGTGTTGATACCATATGTGTATGAGAAATAATAACATATTAGGTTGACAGCAATGAAAATACAATACATTAATTGATTTAATGTCTTGCATTTACTTTTTGCAGCTCGGTGATCATCAACTTTATCATCTTCAAACATTCATCCAGCTATAGTTCATCAATCTCTCCATTTGGCATTGATGGAAACATAATATAAACATAATATGAAATATATCATAACATACCAAATTAATTATTCTATAACCAATACAAATATCTAACTCTCAGGAAGCTCTTCTAGCTTAGATTTGATTCTTCTAGAGTGCTTTCCCTTTCTTCATTCCCTTCACTGGATAGGTGTAGCAATTTTGTTTTCTATTTTTGTCTCTCCCTTTGTGTATAATATGTTCTCCCTTTTCTGGATAGATATGCAGTGTTAATCTTTCTCCAATTCTCTCCCTCGGATGGATGTTTCTTTGAATCTATCTCTCCCTTTGTAGAAACTTCATTCTCTGATCTTTTCTCTCCCTTTGACTGTTCCTCTCCCTAATGGATATTTCTCTTTTCTCCCTTTGGATGATCATGATAGGTATTTCATATTGGATATATCTCTCCCTTTGACAATAATGTCAAACTTAAATATATCATTGAATATCCCTCTCCATCAGCAATATAGCTCTGTAGTAGCCAACAATATCTCTGGTGTTTGGTGTAGATAAGTACCTTCTTGTACTTGATGTGTCATTTCAATCCATATCTTTGATTGCATCAACATGATTGATCTTCTGATAATGTGTAGGATGATGCAGCCTTCTAGTCAACCTAGTGACTAGTAGACAAGGGTTGAACCCCTAGTCTCTTCCTTAGGTACTCAAATGTATCTTTTAACAATGACTTTGTGAATATGTCTGCTAATTGTTCTTTGAATTTTACATATTTTAGTATCACTTCTTTCTCTTGTACTTGTTCCCTCAAGTAATGAAACTTTATTGCTATGTGCTTTGTCTTAGCATGCATCACAGGGTTCTTTGAAATGTTGACAACACTTGTATTATCACAATAGATAATCATTGGGTCAAGAATCTCCATATTCATACCTTTCAGTAATTGCTTGATCCATCAATGTTAGAGCAATTTGCAGCAGAAACCACATATTTTTCTTCTACAGTTGATTGAGATATGCATCCTTGCTTTTTACTTATCCATGTGACAAGTATGTCACTCATAAAGATTGCTCCTCCTATTGTGATCTTTCTATCATCTATGTTTCCAGCCCAATCAACATTGGTATGTACATGTAGCTCAAGTTTTCCTTCTTTATTATACCACAAACCATAGTCTTTGGTATTTTTCAAATATCTCGAGATTATTTTAACAACAGTCATGTGTGATTCCTTAGGATTAGCAGAGAATCTTGCAACTATACCAACTACATGTGTTATATCTAGTCTAGTGTGTACAACATATATTAGTTTTCCAATCATAGATCTATATAAGGTCTACTTTACTATGGTTGTCTTGTCTTCCTTTGTCAATTTCCATCTAGTTTCCATAGTTTTCCAACTAGTTTGGAGTCTTCCATCTTGAATATCTTCAGAACTTCTTTGATGTATTTGGATTGTGTGATGTAGATGCCTGCATCCTATTGTAGAATTTTTAGACCAAGAAAAAATTTGATCTCTCCAAACATTGACATCTCAAATTATTTGCTCATTTCATCAGAAAATTATTTTCATAACATATCATTACCTCCAAATATGATATGATCAAAAAAATATCTCAGCAATCAAAATCTTATCATCAGTATCTCCTTTCAAATATATATTACTTTTATAACTTGTTCTTACAAATCCAATACTGATGAGATAAGAGTGAATTATTTCATACCATGCTCTCGATGCTTGTTTCAATCCATACAAGGCTTTGTATAGTCTACAAACCATGTTCCTCTTGTTAGGATCAACAAACCCTTCAGGTTATTCAATGTATGCCTCTTCTTCTAGTATTTCATTTCACTAGTAGAATTTGGCAAATAAATGACTAAGTGACTAAAACTTTTAGTCATGTGACTAAAAATTTTAGTCACATGACCAAAACTGATCATATTTGGTAAATAAATGACTAAATAAATGACCAATTTGGTCATCAGGTAAAATCACAACTAAAATGACTAAATAAATGACCAATTTGGTCATCGGGTAAA
>MU223256.1:995648-1013319 GCA_018584345.1 Thuja plicata | reverse complement strand
GTTTCCCTTGTACTGTGAAAGCATGGAAGGTGGGAAGTCCTTCCATCCCTCAATTCACCTTGGAATGACATAATGTCCATTGGTGTGTTTAGCACACAGGATGTTGAACAATGCCAAAGTAAGGACAGGACTAGTGGAAATTAGGGACATGACTAGTTGAACTATAGATGGAAAAACTTGAAATCATATTAAGTGGAAAGTACTAGTACACATGGTATGATTATTCTTTAAAGGGTACTAGCTCAATGGAAGAGCACCTACTTTACAAGTAGGAGGATGATGGTTCAATTTCATCATGCCTTAATATGACTAAATATATGACTAAATTAATGACTAAATATATGACTAAATAAATGACCAAATAAATAACCAAATAAATGACTAAATAAATGACCAAATAAATGACTAAATAAATGACCAAATAAATGACTAAATAAATGACCAAATAAGTGACCAAATAAACTACCAAATGACCAAATAAATGATTAAATATATGACCAAATCAATAATTACCAAACGACCAAATAAATGACCAAATGACTAAATAAATGACCAAATAAACTACCAAATGACCAGATAAATGACCAAATAAATGACTAAATATATGGCCAAATCAATGAACAAATAAATGACTAAAATAGTTTAGTCATAAATTTGGTCATGAGATAAATGACTAGCAATAAACTACCACTGGTCACGTGACCAAATTTGGTCATTTATCTACAATTTTTGATAGTTTATTTGGTTATATATTGTTGTTTTTGTACTAGTGTTTAGAAATGAAGATTTAACATCCATTTGGTACTTTGAATCCTTTGAAAGAAACATAAGAAAGTAGAATTCTAGCAACGGGTGCAAAGGTTTCTCCATATTCAATACCTTCTTCTTATGCATACCAGTCTTGCTTTTTTCCTTGTGACTTCTCTATTCTTATTCAGTTTATTTCTAAATATCCATTTGATACCAATAACATTTTTGTCACTTAGTGTAGGTACTAATGTCCATGTTTTGTTCTTCTCAATCTGTTCAATCTCTTCATTCATTGCACTAACCCATTCCTGATTCTCAAGTGTAGTATTAACATATTTAGGCTCAAAATCACAAATCAAACATCTAGTCTTTAGTGACTTACTTCTTCTTATCATTCTAGCTCTTTTGTCTCCAATGATCTAGTTCTGCAGATGGTGTCTTCTGATATATTTAGAAAGTATAGGTTCATATCTCTATTCATCATTCTAATCATCATCTTGACCTTCATTTTGATCTTCATTGCTCAGTTTATCATTGTGAGCATTTTCCTGATTCTCGGTGTGTGCATCCTGATGCTCAGTTGCATTGTTTTATCACTATGTAGCAATACACTATTGCATGAGAAGAGTGTTAGGTTCTTCACTATAGACAAATTAATTGTAATTATTTTGGTTCCTTTATGCTTTCCTCATCATTTTTCTCAAAAAATTCATCCACTTTAACATTGTCACTTTCAATTATTTTGTTAGAAGATTTGTTAAGACATTTATAATCTTTTCTTTTGGTAGAATATCCTAGAAATATTCCTTCATCACTTTTAGATTCAATTTTCTCATTTCTATCATCTTTCAATATATATCATTGACTTCCAAAAATTCTAAAGTAGCTCACATTTGGTGTGTATCCATACAATAGCTCGTAAGGTGTCTTTCTTCAATTGAACTCAGTTCAGTGTATAGACAATAGTACTTACAACTTCTCTCCAGAATGTCTATTTGATGCCTTTTTCAATCATTAGTATTCTGGCACAATCAACAATTAATCAATTCTTTCTTTCAAAAATCCCATTTTGTTGTGGTGTTCTTGGTGCAAAAACCTATCTTATAATTCCATGCTCATTACAAAATTTAGTGAATTCATCATAAATAAATTCTCCTCCTCTATCTGATCTTAGACATTTCAGTTCCTTTCCACTTTGTTTTTCAACTATAGCTTTATACCATTTGAACATCTTAAATGCTTCATACTTTTCTTTTAAGAACATGACAATCATCATTCTAGAATAATCATAAACAAATAGAATGAAGTATCTATCACCATAATAGTGTTTTTTTTCATTCGTCCACATAAGTCAGTATGGACTAACTCTAGAATAGCATTAGATGTGTAGGTTTTTCTCTTGAAACTAGACTTTGTCATTTTTTCTTTTTGACAATTCTTACACATGACATGGTTGGGTTTTGACATACGGGGTAAGCGTCTTACTTTTATTTTCTTTTTTATCCTAACCATGTTGTCAAAATTTACATGGCATAACCTTTTATGCCACAACCAAATGTCTTCATTTATAGCCAATAAAAAAGTGGTATTAATATCATCAAGATAGAATAGGTTACCTTTTGTTTGTTCACCAGTACCGATCAAAATTTTTGTTCCATTATAGATCTTTGCCTTTTTGTTTTCAAATGCAACTTGGTGTCCTATGTTATTCAGCTATGAAACACTTAATAGATTATAGTTAAGTCCTTTCACCCAATATGCATTTTCACATATATCAGATTATTCAACATGATTGTTCATTTTCCTTCAACTAGACAAGGTAATTCATTACCCATCCTAACTGATCCACCATTATAATATTTAAAAATTTCAAACTTTTCTTTATCTCCAGTCATTGTGTGAGTACAACCACTATCAATAATCTAGACATCTTTTTTGCTAACTTTAGATATGAGTGTAATTTCAACATACCTTTCTTCTTTGTTTGAATCATCCTTCATAGAAAAAAATACTACCTCAATATCTTCATCAGATTTGGTGTTAGTATTTTCAGCTTTGTTCTCAACCAGGTAACAAGCCTTCTTTCCTTTGTCCTTGTATTCTTGGTTATCTCTTCTGTTAGAGTGTTGATTTCTTCTTTAGTCTTAGTCATCACTTCTGTCAAACTTCTTTTTAGAAGATCTATCATTGTTTCTTTCATATTTTCTCTTGTTAGGGCATCTAGCAGCAAAGTGTCCAATTTCTCTGCAATTAAAATAGACCAATGGTAATTTACCTTTATATCTACCTTTTCCTCTTTTCAATCTTCTAGCCATTAGTGCTTAAATTTCATCAAGTTTTTATTCATCACTATCAATTTCACTATAATTTATCATAGTGTGTTTGTGACTTGATCTACCTATTTTTAGAAAAGATTTTAATGTAGACTCAATAGTTGGTAAGACACTGTTGTCAAATTTATTCATCTCAAATGAAATAAGTCTACAAATCAAACTATCAAGAGTAACATTGTTATTTTCTACTGCTCTCATTTCTTGAATTGTAGATACTCTAATAGCATAAACAGGTAGTAAGGTTCTCAGAATTTTACATACCATTGTTTCTTCCTCAAGTACACCTCCTACTCCTCAGATACCATTAACAAATTTTTTTATTTTACTACTGTACTAAGTGATGTTTTCTCCTTCTTTCATTCTTAGGTCATCAAACATTCCTCTTAGGTTTTCAGCTTTAGCCTTCAGCACATTTGTATCTCCTTCATGTACTAGCTTGAGTTTGTCCCACATTTTCTTTGTACTAGTGCATGATTTGACATCTTCAAATTTAGCATTGGAGAGTGAAGAAGCAATTTATATCACCATAGAATTGTGTTCATGTTTGTCTCTTAATTGATCAACAGTCAGAGGTCTTGTCAGTACAACATATTCAGTATCCAAGCATTGTGTGACATCATTTCCAATACTTGATAGGTGGAGTCTTATCTTTCTTTTCCATTATGCAAATTTGTCTTTGTTCAACTTAGGAACATCCCTTTTACTCATCTTGTTACCTTTAGGTTAAGTCTTTTAAACTCTCTTCCAAGCACCAAAGCTTTGATACCAATTTTTAGAATAACTGAGAGTGGGGGTGAATCAGTGGCCTCAAAAATAATTTTAATAATCCAACAAAACTTATATCACAAATATAATATCCTCAGTTATTATTTAGTCCTACAAGATGTATTCCTTTATGTATTCTTAACAAATATATACTTGTTGGTGAATTTTGTGTTTATTTTTTCCTAGCCTTTACCAAGCAGTAGCAATTAAACTTAGTGTTTACTGACCAATCCTATTTTAGTAATGTGTAAAACAAAACATAAAAGTAATGAACCATATACACATTTGATGCATGGATTTTTAACATGGAAACCCTATTAAGGGAAAAACCACTTGGGATCGGTAACCAAAAAAAAAATTCACTCTTCTAAAGTGAGCGCAGTGAAGAGCCAACACTGTTAAAGGTTACAAACACACTATTAAGTGCGACCTTGTTAGAGGATTCAAAACTGATAGTTTATCACTTGACCTAGCATTCACTATATTATCAACATGAAAACCTTTTGATACTCTTGACTATCTCAATACAATAAGGATTGTTAAATCCCACTCAGTTAATATATTTTCTGAATTAATGGTTAAAATGAAATAGTAAATGATCTATTCAACAATACATATTTAACTTGCACATTTTCAGATCTATTGTAAGTCCATAATACCTCTCTGATCAATTTTCTCTTCAATTCCTTTTCTCCCCTTATTTCTTCTTTTTTCTCAGTGAATGCCCTTGCTTATGTTGCTTAGTGTCTACAAAACTCTTGGCTCTTTTCTTCAGCCTGTGTGATCAGATATGCATGAAGACTTCTATCTTCACCAGAATTATATTCAACATTCCTCTTTTTTATAATGAATTACTTGTCTCTTTATATAGACATGATTTCACTGTTTCATCTCCTTGTCTTTCTTTTTCTTGACATAGATTGCTTCTTGATATGCAAATCTCGCTATACATTAATTTAATCTTTAAAGCTTTGCTTTAGTTTTATCCCATAGATTTCTCCTTGACAATTGTGAATAAAACTAGCTTTAAATATCCTTCTTATCCTTAGTTTAACTTGTTGATGAAAACAAAGTAATCAATCAGTTAACTCTAATTATAGCTCTGACAGCTATGAAGTTTTGTCATTTTCTAACTCCAGTTGATTTCAGTCATCAACTCTTAGTTTGCTCGGTAACACTTACTCGGGTACTTATGATCTCGTTTAAATCTATTCTCGGGTACCACTGTGTCTCTCGGGTAACACTATCCATTGGTGTTGTCGATCCATTGAGCAACCCTGTGAATTTCTTGAGGTTCACTATTTCTTGGGTAACTCTATCACTCGGTGTATACCTTTACCAAAAACAAAAAATTTATCTCTTTAGATCTTCAAGTGTTGTGACCATATGTGTATGAGAAATTATAACATATTAGGTTGACATAAATGACAATACAATACATTAACTGATTTAATGTCTTGCATTTACTTTTTGCAGCTCAGTGATCATCAACTTTATCATCTTCAAACATTCAACCAATTATAGTTCATCATATCTGCCCTTAGGTAACCTATCTTTTCTAAGATATGCCCATACTTTGTCCCCAATTTGGAAATGAACCTCTCTTCTTACTCTTATCTATATTCTCTTTATACTTTTGATTTGTCTGCAATAACTTGCAGTTGACTTCTTATTTCACTTGAGCAATGAGTTTAGCCAACTCTTCTCCCTGAGCACTAACTCTAAAGTCTAATAAGTCTACAAGATCCAATGGACCTATGGGATGTAGACCATATACTATTTGAAATGGTTTCTTACCAGTGGATCTATTGAGAAAATCATTAAAAGAAAACTCTACTTGTGGAAGGACTACATCCCAACTCTGATTGTGTTTCTTGGTTAGGGACCTTAGGAGATTCCCAAGTGAGCTATTCACCACTTTTGATTGGCCATTAGTTTGTGGGTGATATGTTGAACTGTAGGTCAAGTTTGTCCCCAATTTCTTATGAAGTCTTCACCAAAAATGTCCTTGAAATTTTACATCCCTGCCTGAGACTATTATTTTTGGTAGACCATGAATTCTGACAACTTCTTTAAAGAAGAGATGTGCAATGTTGGAGGCATCATTTGTTCTTTTACAAGGAACAAAATGCACCATCTTACAAAAGTTTTCTACAATGACAAACACATTGTCAAAACCGTGTTTACTTCTAGGAAGTCCCATGACAAATTCCATGGATATTTACTCTCAAGGCCTAGTAGCTATTGGCAAAGGTCAATATAACCCTTGGTTGGTAGACACACCCTTAACTTGCTGACAAGTAGTGGAAATTTCAACAAATTTCTTGACATCATTAGCCATCTTGGGCCAAAAATAACTACTTTTAATCAACTCTATATTGTTGTCTATGCCAAAATGTTCACCCATGCCAGCACAATGCTTTTCTTTGACTATGTTTAATCTCATGGAGTATTTAGGAATACAAAGTTGAGAACCTTTGACCAAAAGACCATTTTGAATAAGAAATTAAGAAAATTCAGTATGATACTTTCCTACTAGTTGAGAACAAACCTCAAATGCTTCTCCAAAATCTGGATCACCTACATAAATATGTTTCAATGCATCAATCTCGATTCTATGGAGTTGAATTTATTCAATTAGACCAACCCTCCTATTGAGGGCATCAACAACTTTGTTTTCTTGTCCCTTTTTTGTTTTTTAGGGTGAATGTATATGTTTGCAATTGCTCCATCCATTTTGTGCTTAATACTCAATTTTTCTTGATAATTTAGGAAACTTAATGCATGGTTGTTAGTATAGACAACAAACTCATTTGGTAGAAGGTAGTGTCTTCATTTCTTGAGAGCCTGCACTACTACATAAAGCTCAAGGTCATATGCAAAATATATTTTCTTTGCATCATTGAGTTTTTCAGAGAAGAAAGCTATGGGCTTCCCTTCTTGACTTAGGAAATCACCAATGGCTAAGTTGCTAGCATCTGTTTCAATAGTGAATACCTTCCTTAAATCATGCAAAGTCAAGATAGGATATTGAGCCACTCTATATTTCGAGTACTGAAAAGCATTGTTGGCTTCATTAGTCCAAGAAAACTTTGTTTGCTTGCCACCATTAATTGTGTCTAACATTGGAGCACATACATGACTAAATTTTTTAATGAACTTCCTATAAAAGGTAGAAAGACCATGGAAGCTTCTTACCTCACCTTGATTCATTGGAGTGGGCCAATTGACAATGACCTCCACTTTGCTAGGATCCATTTTCACTATTCCCTAAGAGATGAAAAACCCCAAGAAGATAATCTCCCTCTGATGAAAGTAAATTTCTTCAAATTGATTATCAGTTTGTGTTCATGAAGCCTCATTACCACCTGCTCCAAATGAATTAGATGTTTTTCTCTACTGCTACTAAAAATTAGTATATCATCAAGATAAAAAACAACAAATTTTCTAATGAATTCAATGAAAATTTCATTCATGAGCCTCATGAATGTGCTTGGGGAATTACTTATCCCAAATGGCATCACAAGCCATTCAAATAAGCCTTCAGTTATTTTAAATATAGTCTTCCATTCATCCCTTGGTCTGATTCTTATTTGGTTGTAACCAGATTTTAAATATATTTTAGAGAAGTAGCAGGCATTCCCAAGTTGATCAAGTAGATCTTCAATCCTTGGAATAGGGAATCCATACCTAATTTTTATCTTTTTTATAACCCTTCTATCAGTGCATACTCTCCATGTTCTATCCTTTTTGGGTTCTTGGACAGATGAAACAACACAAAGACAGAATTTTTTGGATCAAACCTTTGGCTAGAATATGATGATCATATTTTGTCATTAGTATACAAAGGAAATAGTTTTTGAACCATCGGTAACATGATCAATGAAAGACAATTTTATAGTACAACAAACACAACATTTCACAGAGGTCACCAAAAATGTTAAGTGCAAGAAAACACTGAAACCAATATTCACCAACAAACAAGTTCATAGACGAACCTGATAGACAAGTTCACAGAGGAACCCAACAGACAAGTTCACGGTGAAAACTGACAGTCAGTCTACAAAGCAAACCAAGAAGAAGAATGTCTACAAAGACATCACCGAGGAAAGACTACAAAGAAACCCAAGCACTAGCCTACTGAGAGATAGCTTTAATTTAGAGAAATGCGGATCTAAGTTACACATCAGATAAAACACTTGAGTTTTATATTTAATTTTAAAGCTTATCTTTAAAACTATTTCTTGAGGGACAAGTAAAGCACATATAATTGTTTTAACCAGTCTAACTGATTGTAAACATGCAAACTAGGAGATCAAGGCCAATTTGTAAACCTTTGATCATAGATTTATCATTGTAAAGAGTGGAACCTAGATAGTGTAATTCATTGTATAAATAGATGTATAAATCAATCCGACAGAGAGGATTATAGTTGCAACAGACATCTATGGAATAGACAAAGAGTTTTATGCAAAAGGACAGAAAAAGATGAAATCAATTATAAAGAACAAGATTCAAGGCTACCGAGTAGAACAAAGGTATTAATGAATCACTATAGGTGATACATCATATTGTAAACTTTAAAGGATGTGTACTCAGCAATTCAGGATTGTATTTTATTATATCAACAAGTATTTTTTACTGCATTCTAACAAGTGTAGCAAATAGAATAAATCCTCTAAGAAGGTGGATTTAATAATCCTTATGTAAATCTCTTAGTCGAGTGCACACTACACAGTGTTTCTAAATCTCTTAACCGAGTAGACCTAACCAGTCTAAAATGTTACTCCTAACAGGGTAAGATCATCAGAAGTGATCAAACTTGTAAGCCTTAACCAACACCTTCAATTCTGTAGATAGTAAATATTTGTGGGTTTCATTGCCACTGCAATTTTTACCTTCTAACAGGGGTTTTTCAAGTTACCAATTCTTGTGTCATGTATCATTACATTTCATGAATGTTTACATGCAATTAAGTTTATGATTTGATATTGCATGCACAAAAATATAATAGCATCATTGGTCGGTAATGCATGGAATTGATTACTAAAGGATTAAAGGTTAATTGATAAAAAAATTTAAGGGTATTGATTCACCCCTCCCTTATGAGTACACACCATTCCATTATTCAAACAATTGGTATAAGAGCTAGATCTCTTATTTGGAAAATTTTTAATTACATGAAAGAAAAGATCATACAATCAAAAGGTAAAAGCTAGATAAGAGTATTGATAATAAGAAGTTGCAGATACAGATCTTCTATGAGAAATACAAAGAAACAAGAATCAAGATGAGAGAGATACTGGATGAAAGAAAGGTTATGGCATCTTGCTATAATAAAATAGACTATCATGAAGAAGAGATACCTGATTTGTTCGAGTCATCAGGATCTACATATAGCAATACATTAGACACATCTGAAGGAAGCATTACAAGTCTGAATGAAATCAATCAACAAATAATAGAGAAAGTAAAGGTACTACAAATTAGTCAAGAGACACAGATGGTAAGAATGATTGATGTAATGAATAATGCCAAACAAGATGAAAAAGAAAGAACATTAGCTATTGATGATAGGAGAAAGATCACTGAAAAGATACAAGAAAGAGAATCAGAGATTCAAAGACTTACTAAACATCATCATGAGATCACCAATCAAATAGTTCTTATGAGTCATGAGGAAAATCGAGTGAACATAGAACTGAATGGGAAATTGAAAGATATTGGTGAGCTAAGAGAAGAAAATGAAAAACTAAAGCATGAAGTAAGGATTCAACAACAACACAATGATATGGTCAAGAAAGTTGAAGAAAGTACAAAAAGAATGGATAATTTTATGGATGGACAAAGAAGAGTCAACAACACTGGTCTAGGGTATACCAAGCATGGAGAATCATCATACCAAGTTGATCAAAAATATGTCTAAACAAATCCAAGACCAAGGAAGAAGTCATGCAATCACTGTGGAAAATGGCCAGGCCACACATAAAATGTTTGCAGAAGAAAAGCTAAAGGTATTCCTAAATCCACAACTACATTCATAGGAAATTGTTATAACTGTAACAAGAAAGGACACAAAGCACATGTATGCAGATCTAAGGTGAAAAAACCAAAGAAGGAAACCTACATGGAAAAATATTGTTCTACTTGCAAAATGCATGGGCACACATTTCTTGAATGCAGGAAGAAGAAAAAGAAAGCATGAAAACCTAAAGAACAATAAAATGTTTATCAACCGAGAAGAGTCAGTAACTCATATGTTTGGGATTATAATACATGGAAAAACTATAAAATATGTGGTAGATATGGACACATAGCTCCAAACTGCATGAGAAAATGGATGAGAAAGTCTAGAAGCTAGAATAACCCTAGAATGGAATGCTTACACTATCATGGGGTCGATCATATAAATAAGGACTACAGAGACTGAGTGACAAAGACAAGCACTTTTTCCAATGGCAATACCATTGAAGACTTCAAGAAGATGAGAAACAGAATGTGAAGGAAAGATACAAACATTGATGATGTTGGACCAAGAAATGCAATTGGTGACACCTTATCCAATGGATCTGGTGATATCACCACCCCCACCTAAGTAGAACAAGTATGGAACTGCACTATACAAAGATATATTTTACATCAATTCAATTATACATTGATAATATGCCAAACTAGCATGAATAAAGATGCACTATGGTATTGCTTGCTATGAATTTGTGAATCCAATCTCGTCGATCATTGCATACCGAGAACCATCAGTATACATATAAAAGCTAAGTTGTTAATGTAAACTTAGCATAGTCAGTAATCATGTAAAAAGATAATATAGTCTTCACTCCATACCGAGCATCATCGGTGAACATGTGAAAGGTCAAATTGGATTGATACTTACCCCAAGCATTGCATTCTCACTAAGAATGAAGTTAGTATGTTCCCTGAGAGACTCCATCTTTGAAAATTGAGAGGATCTAGATAGTTCTTAGCCAGGTACATGACTAAAAGATGTGGCTGGATGAGCCAAAATAGATCACTAAGGATGTAATACACGTAGTGACTGATTATTGAGTAACCAACAATGCAAAAGCACTCAAACATCCTCCTCACCCCGACATAGAAAAGATGATAGGTGCAATAGGGGATGGTAGAGGATTGATGGTAAATTCGATCACCGATACAGAACATAAATTCGGTGCATGTGTGCTGGGATACAAGGTATTCCAAGCCAGCAGACTAAATAGCATTGCATGCGGAGTAGTTGACACTGCCCATAAGATTGTGAAGAAGGGTCTACAACTAGATCTATCTGAGCTTCTACTGAAGCAACTAGAGGAAAACATGAGGACCATTAGATCAGAAAAATCTAATTCATGTAAGTTTGGTTCACTCCTCATGTGTATATTCTCCTACTTTCAAGTCTTCTTCCCATCTGTCGGTAATGTCAATTGAGACACTACCTGACCAGTGACAATACAAATTAGTAAATTTATTAAGTCACTAGGAGAATTTTATATTGGTCATGGATGCATACTTTACTACTTTTAAGGATAGAATGTAGAATAGGATGAGGATATCGGAACAACTAGTGGATCAATATAAAGATGATATTTGTTTCATGGTGGACACCGATACAACTTTGATCAAACTAGTTGTACCAAGAACAACATGGTTAGCACCACTTGACTATGAGATAAACATAGATCAACCCACAACTTCTATTGAAGAATTATTGAACGAACCACTGGAAAAATCATTACCAAGATTTGGCACCTATGAAGAAGCTAAGGCTAGAATCAAAACAAGTTTAGTTGTTAAAAAGATAGACATAAAGAAGACCAAAATCATGAAAACACTTGAAGATAAGTTGTCAGTAAATGAAGAAGAAAAAAAAAAGATGACACTGAGGGATAGTCACCCGTCGGTGAAGGTGAACAAGTGATTGACTCTGAGTCAACTGGGTCTGATGCACCACCTCCAAAGAAACCAAGGACAATTGTTGCATCAAGAACAAGGAGTCAAACAACAAGAAATGCAAGCTCATCATACGTAAAGAAAGGACAAGTGAGGACTTATAAAAGAAAGCCTCAAACTAGGAAAACATCATAACCAAATAGAAGAAGGAGATTAATCTGAAGCAAGGAAGATAAGGAAGACACTGAACAAGATGAACAACCTAAAAATAATAAATTCCCTACCACAATTGATGATATTTCTACATCAATCATCAAGTTAGGTAGAATATCAGATCCTAAGATTAGACAATGGCTAACTCTGAAACCCGAGGATCAGAATAAGATAGATGAAGCTATCATGAAGACTATGTGTGTATTCAAATATGTACATGTACAGTTTGATAAGATGATGCCATAAGAACTTCAAGACAGGTTGTCAGCAAGGTGGACATGCACATTGAATTATGAAAGACAAATAAGGGAAAGATCCCTAGTTTCAATTATGTCACCCGAGTCAAAGATGGAAGAAATTTATGAAATGATGAAGAAGCATTCAAAGAATTTCTCAGAAATATTTAGAGCCTACAAAGTACTACACGAAAGCTTAATAGAGCTTGACAAAGAAAGTGATGCTACTTGGAGAGGAATACTCAATCCACCTAAGGAGGATACAAGCCCCGAGAAAGTATTAGCACTTACTGAGAAGCCTCACAATGAAGAGAAAGAAGCAACACTGAGCCCTAAACACATCTTAATAAATGACGATGAGGATGTCAATCCAGTTGATCTGACAAAATAGGCAAGAAAGGTTATGGATGACATACCATAGATTTTGCAATCATTAGGGGATACAAATGATGAAAAAATCAAGGATACAACTATCATAGATATCATTAGAAGTGATCTTTTTTTTGAGGTAAAGACAAATGAAGATGTCACTCTTACCACCATGAAAACCAAGGAATAGGATGCATCAAAGGATGTTGCACAAGTCAATATACCAGGACAAATGTCATTATTGATACAAGCTATCAATATCATCTCACAAAAGGAGAAGTCACTTGACCATGATGCAAGCATACCCAAGGATAAGGGTGAAGAGGAGAAAAAAATTACAAGTGATGAACAGAAAGTAACAAAAGGAGAGAAGAAAGATGCAAGTGAAGAAAAAGGTGATGCCACTCCAAAGGATACCGAAGGAGAAGATTCAGATAAAGATAAGGTTTATGTGGAGACATCTACAAACAACTAACAAGTGAATACCGAGAAGCAGGTAAAAGGAACAAAACCTCCAAGGCCTTAACCAAGTACATTAGACCAAGCAAAAGAAATTTCTATGGTGCTACATACAACTACTTCCACCACAATTGCAAAGAAGAAGAAGAAGAAAAATAAAAATCTAGTCACCATGGATGAGATTATAGAAATACCAAACTGTGATCCTAGGACATTAGATCTAGAGTCACTTACAAAGTATGTAGAACTTTATGAAAGAAAAGCTATACAAGATAAGCTCAAAAAGGAGCACAAGGACACACAGGTACTAGAAACTACAAAAGAAATACTATTGCAGATTGTACCTGATACAGACATTGATCAAAATGCTCCTATAATTCATCAATTATAAGTTCTCACCAAGGCCATCGCATCAAAAAATATAGATATAGAGAAGGCAATAGAAGAACGTGTAGAGAAGAAGTACCAATACAATCTAACAGAGAAAATCAGCCAAGAAGTGGCGGAGAAAAAGGTAAATCTTTCTGAACTGGTCAATACATCAGAACAAATTATTTCAAAATTTATAACCTTAGTTCAAAATTTATGCACCATAGAGAAATTTACTAAGGAAAGTAGTGAAAAGATTGCAAAGATAGATGCAGATCTTAATACTTGTGCACAAGGTCTCACAACCATTGACAATGCATTCAAGTTGCATTATGACAAGATTATGGAAGCAAAAAGGTTGAGAATTGAGATTCAAGAGGGAGAATCCAAATTATGAGATGAGGTAACTAATCTCCAAGATCTACTACTACCAAATCTCACATTATTGCAACAACATAAGACTTCAGTAAGATCATTGATTGCCACCCGGAAAATGTTTGTAACAGAAAGCATATATGATATGCATGCAAGAATCACCTTGGAAATCATGACCCTTGAGAACCTAAAAGAACAATGGGAGAATAAAATGGAGGACATTAAAAAAATTCATTCCCACATTTTTGACAAGTTGTAAGTATTACACCTTTGTCATTATTTTAACAAAAATGGGGAATTGATATGATAAAGGGGTAAATGATGAAAAGAGAGAAATATATGTATAAAGAAAGTGTATATACGTGTACATATACTATACTGAGACATGCACATAGGGGGATTCATATTGACAAGGTAAAGGCAAGTGTATATACTAAACATTTTAGTTTTTCACATATCAGTTTTTGATACTAATGTCAAAGGGGGAGATTGATGATCATATTTTGTCATTAGTATACAAAGGAAATAGTTTTTAAACCATTGGTAACATGATCACCAAAAGATAGGTTTATAGTACAACCTAACACAGCATTTCATAAAGGTCACCAAAAATGTTAAGTACAAGAGAACACTGAAATCAGTCTTCACAGACAGAAAAGTTCACAGGGGAACCCGACAGACAAGTTCATAGGGGAACCCGATAGACAAGCTCACAGTGAACACCGATAGTCATTCTACAGAGAAAATTGAGAAGCAAAATGTCTACAGAGACATCACTGAGGAAAGACTACAAAGCAACCCGAGCACTAGTGTATCAAGAGACAGTTTTAACTCTGAGAAATGTGGATCTGAGTTACATGTCAGATAAAACACTTGAGTTTTATATTTAGCTTTAAATATTATCTTTAAAACCATTTCTTGAGGGACAAGTAAAGAAAAATTAATTTTTTAATCAATCTAACTAATTGTAAACATGCAAACTAGGAGATCAAGGTCAAGTTGTCAACCTTTTATCATAGAGTTATCATTATAAAGTGTGAAACCTAGATAGATCAATTCTTTGTATAAATAGATGTAGAAATCAATCAGACAAAAAGGATTATAGCCACAATAGGCATCTATGGATCTGACAGAGAGTTTTATGTAGAAGGACAACAAAATTTGAAATCAATTATAAAGAACAAGATTCAAGGCTACCAAGCAAAACAAAGGTATTAATCAATCACTATAGGTGATACATCATATTGTAAAATTTAAAGGATCTGTACTCATCAATTCAGGATTTCATTTTATCAAGTCAAAAATTATTTTTGACTACATTCTAACAAGTGTAGAAAATAGAAGAAATCCTTTAAGAAGGTGGATTTAACAATCCTTATGTAAATCTCTTAACCGAGTGCACAGTAAATAGTGTTTCTAAATCTCTTAACCGAGTAGACATAACCAGTCTAAAATGTTACTCCTAACAGTGTAAGATCATCATAAATGATCAAACTTGTAAGCCTTAATCGACACCTTCCATTCTACAGATAGTGAAGCTTTGTGGGTTTCATCCCCACCATAGTTTTTACCTTCTAACAGGGGTTTTCTGTGTTACCAATTCTTGTGTCATGTGTCATTACATTTCATAAATGTTTCTATGAATGTTTAGATGCAATTAAGTTTATGATTTGATATTACATGCACAAAGATAGAATAGCATCAATGATCGGTAATGCAACAAATTGATTACTAAATGATTAAAGGTTAATTGATAAAAAAATTTAAAGGTATTGATTCACCCCTCCCTTCTTAGTACACACCATTCCATTATTCCAACATCTTGGAATTGTCTTGAGATTTCACCATTTTGATCTGGATTCATTTTATAGGGTACTTTATTAGGCAAAGAGGCACCAAGTATTAGGTCAATCTAATGATTAATGTCTCTTAGGGGTGGGAAGGAAGAAGGTAAATCATTTGTTACCACATCACTGAATTTATTCAACAGTTTTTTTACCTCTATGGGTATGGGTATTGTTTTGTCAGATTATTCTTTTTATTTAGGCTTCATGACCAGGATATAACTCTCCTCTTCAGATTCCTTTAGATTCTTTACCATTTCTTTTTCCCCAATCATAATTACAGTAGGTTCTTTCTCTATTTTTGGGTCAGCTAGTGGCTTCATTATATATGTCTTTCTATCCCTAATAATGGTGTAGGTGTTCTTCCTACAACTATAAATGAAATCCATTTCATATTTCCATGGCCTACCAAGTAGAATATGGCAAGCATTCATCTCTAGTACATCACATAAGACCGTATCTTTAAAATTTCCTAGAGAGAGTTCTACCATAGTCTGTTCAGTCACTAATGTTTGTTGTCCTTTTGTGAGCCAAGAAATATTATAAGGGAAAGGATGTGGTGTTTTATGTAATCCCAGCTTCTATACCATTTCTTTAGAAACTAAATTTTGTGTTGACCTAGAGTCTATTAACAAGTTACATACCTTTCCTTGGCACTTGATCCTTGTTCTAAAAATATTCTTTCTTTGGGGTGGTTATTGAGTATGTGGCACTTGAAAAAAGGCTTGTCTCATCATCAAGATTTTCCCTTCTTTAGCTTCTATTTATTTCTTCTTGTCTGGGACCAAGTGTTCTCTTATGTCTCCTTGGTTATTGTTTCTTTTCTCAGGGCATCTTCCTGCATGATGTCCCAATTGATTGTAGTTCTAGCACCTTAAGGGTTCATTTGATCTTCATCTATCCCTACCAAGGGATCTTCTACCTCTAAATCCTCCTCTATTACTTGACTCTCCTTGTTTTCTGCCTCCTTGGTTTTTCTCCATGGATCTTTCATTGCTATACTATCCTCTATTCCATGAGTTGCCCCTTACTCTAAAATTTTTGTTGTAATTTTTGTTTCCTCTTTCCCTATTACCTTGTTCTTGTTTCCTCCTAAAAATTTCCTCTACTTTTAATGCCAATTTAAAGCATTGTTGGACTATGGTAGGGCTGGATAGAATTAGATTATCTTGGATTGATATCTTCAATCCTTGCATATATCTTGCAAATTTTACACATTCTGGCTCTACAATCTTAGACTTCATGATAACCCTTTGGAATTATTCAGTATATGTTGAGACACCCATGTAATACCTACCCCTTTGTCTGTCTGCCTGTGTCAGTTTCTGATCTCTTTTAGACCATAGTATGTATGTGTTATCTCTTTTAGGTGATTTTAAGGATATTCATGCGTTAATTTTCAGTATGTTATTGATCTATTATTATCATGTGTATCTTTTGTGTATATGTGATTTAAGGTTATTTAATGATGCTTATGTAAATGTTAGGATTTCATTTTGGTTATGGTTTCTGACAATACTAACCTTAGAATTATATGCACATGGATTATTGTATGTTTTCATTACTGTTTGATGTGCTTGGTATGGTATGGGACAGAGTCGTAGTTACTTGCTTCGGTGAGATCCACATGATAACCTAGTCTCGACCATTGTTTTCCATATGATATATGCATATATGTTTGTCTTTGTGATGACAGGTTTGCAGGTACCGGGCTACGTCTTCCCTGAATTGGCAGGAGTGAGCGTTCCCTATCGCATTAATCTCAATGGTAAGAGAGGGGAGATAGTTTGCAGGTCCAAATCCTATCCCAAACCTAATTGTCCTAGTTAGTAGACAAATATCTGTTTTGACTACCCTGACCGAATTCGTATAGTTGATAGGGATTCGTGTACCCCTGTCCTTGATCATGTTTGATTTTGCATATTTTCAGTTTCAGGTGCTTGAAGTGATTATGTGAGTGTTATATCATGTTATTTATTTAATTGTATATTATTGCGATTTATTATTAAATATAGGGTATTTAATTAATTAAAAATTAAATTAAATACCT
>MU223256.1:948620-973050 GCA_018584345.1 Thuja plicata | reverse complement strand
GATTTAAACTATAGGAAATTGAGTTTAATTAATTAAATAATGATAATTAATCAATTAAAGCTTAATTAATTAAATAAAATTAATTATTTAATTAATTTTGGGAATTGGATTAGATGATTGTTGAAATTAATTTAGAATAAAATAGATCATTAATTGATGATTAAGAAACCATTAATTAATAGATGAAAATTAGTGTTTTTAATGTAAAGTCGCAAGCCTGTCCATTTTAGGGTGTCTACAGGAACACATTGAAAGAATACATATTATTGGTGAGCTAAGAGAAGAGAATGAAAAACTAAAGCATGAGGATAGAATTCAACAATAGCATAATGACATGATTAAGAGAGCTGAAGAAAGTACAAAAAGGATGGATGAATTCTTGAATGCACAAAGAAGACCCAACACCAACACTGGACTAGGGTACACGGAGCATGGAGAGTCATCAAATGAAGTTGATCCAAAAGATGCCTACACCAATCCTAGACCAAGGAAGCTGACATGAAATCACTATGGAAAGAAAGGCCACACCTCAAATGTTTGTAGGAGCAAAGAAAAAGGTATTCCTAAATCCACATTTACATTCATAGGACATTGTTATAATTGTAGCAAGAAAGGACATAAAACACATGAATATAAATCAAAGGTGAAAGAACCAAAGAAGAAAACCTATATGGACAAGTATTGTCCCACCTATAAAATGCATGGGCACACATCCCTTGAATGTAGGAAGGAGAAAAAATGAAGCATGGAAACTCAAAAATGAAGAAAATGCATATAAACCAAGAAGAGTCAGTAATTCATATGTTTGGGACTGCAATACATAGCTAAACTACACAACATGTGGTAGATATGGTCACATTGGTGCAAACTGCATGAGAACATGGACCAAAATGTCTAGAGGCTAGACCAACCCGGGAATGGCATGTTTACACTGTTATAAGTTTGGACATCTAAAGAAGGACTACAAAGACTGAATAACAAAAACCACCACTTTTGCAAATGGTAACACCATTAAAGACATCAAGAAAATGAGAAAGCAAATGTGGAGGAAAGCTTCAACCATTGAGGAAGCTGGAACAAGAAATACAGTAAGTGACACCTCATCCCATGGATTTGGTGACATCACCACCCCCGCCTAAAGATGGATAAGTATGAAACTATACTACACAAAGTCATATTTTGCATCATTTCCATTATACAAATTGATAGATAGTCAAAATCTGCATGAATAAAGATGCATATTATGTTACTTGTTACAATTGTGAGAAAACAACCCTGTCGGTAAACACATACCAAAAATTATTAGTGAAAATATAAGAATAAGTTGTCTACACATACCAAGAATTGTTGGTCAACACATAAAAAGGCTAAGTCGCTAATGTAACCCGACACCCATTGGTAAGGAAGTTAAGTCACAAAGTTGTCCTGACACCACAACGAGATCTGTCGATGAAAGCAACAATCTTGATAGCCATCCTGAGCATCCTTTTAACACTGAGAATATTATTCAAGATTCTTCCCAACCAACTCTGTCTTCATGACCCGACGAGTTGTTGAGAATTTATTACAGACTTAGGGAAAAAGTCTATAAATACTCGACAGAAGCACTTCATTTCTCACACGCAATTTGAGAAAACAAAACAAAGCAAAAACAAAATGAAAAGAGAGCATATAGCATAGCAACCTTGACTCAATTCAAGGCACTCCAAACCGTTCACTTACAAGTTACATGGATCAAAGTAAGTACCAAGCGCACCGAAGAACTTTGTTATTATTTTTGAAAAAGCCCTAAATTCAAAACATAATGGCAACCACTTCAAGAATAGTAAAATTGAAGAATTATAAGAAGAATTTCATTAAGTTGATAAAGAATAGCACTTGTGTGGAGCCTAAATACAAGATATTCCCAGAGATTGCATCACAGCCTGATGATTCTGGTGCATTTTCAAAAATTCCACCTAGGGTTTTGCTGATAGAAGACGTAAGGTCCTATATTCACAACAAGATTGCTAAGATTGGTAACTTGGAGATAGATCAAGCTTACAAGAAGTTGTGTGATGAACAAGGGAGCCTGAAGGAAGAACACAAACACTTATAGGTAAAAGGGATAAAAAAATTCCCTATATTTCTCGAGGGTTTTCAAAACTGACTGGATTAGATTAGTACTTAGCACAATGCACGACTAGAAGTTATGGTTGGATGAACCCAAGAAAATCACAAAGGATGTGTTGCATGTTGTAACAGGTTACCCTATTACCAAAAAACCTAAGGCACACAAGCATCCCTCTCAACCAAAAGTTGAAAAACTCACCAATGTTGTGTGGGATAATAGAGGACTTAAGGTGAACACCATCACCGACAAGGAACTAAGATTCGATACATGTGTGATAGGTTAAAAAATCTTCCAAGCTAGCAGGCTAAAAAACATAGCATCAATAGTAGTAAGCACAACTTACAATATTGTTACAAAGGGAATACAGATGGATCTATGTGAGATCCTGCTAAAGAAACTTGATGAGAATATGACAACAATCAGGTCTTCCAAGAGAAACACTTGTAAGTTTGGTTCACTTATAATGTGTATATTCTTTTATTTTCAAGAATACTTTCCTTCAGTTGGAAAAGTGAAGTGGGACACTACCAAGCCAGTCACATTGTAGATTAGTGACCTTATAAAGTCACTAGGTGACAACTTTTATTCAGTGATGACTGAATACTTCCTTGACTTCAAGGAAAAGATGATGGAGAGAGTGAGGATCCTTGAATAGTTTATTGAGAAGCATAGGGAGGAAATATGTTTTATGGTAGATTCAGATTTCACTCACATTAAACCAGTTGTACCAAGGACAGCCTAGTTAGCACCTCTTGACTATGAGATTAGCATAGATCAAGAAACACATGCAATTGATGCATTGATGAATGAACCACTTGATAGTAAACAACAAAGATTTGGGACATATGAAGAGGCCAAGTATAAGATAAAAATAGGCCTAGTAATCAAGAAAACTGTCAACAAGAAAAACAAGATGGTGAAGAATCTTGAAAAGATTCTTTTGGTTAATGAGGATGAGAAAGAACAAATAGAGGAAACCGAGGAACAAGGTACCATCGGTGAAGAGAAAGATGAGAAAGAATCAGATTCTAAGGCTACTGAGTCTGATGTGCCTCCACCTCCTACCAAGAAACCAAGGACCATAGCAACTCAAAGGACAAGAATCCAAACTGTAAAAGATACTACACCTCTCGAGAAAGGTCAAGTGAGGACCTATAAGAGGAAGCATCAAACTGAGAAGCAAACACCTACCAAAAGGAGGAGGAAACTGGTTAGGACCAAGGCTGACATTGAAGATTCCAAGCAGGATGAGCCTAAAGTAGATAAGAAAAGCTTATCCCCTCGAACAATGGATGAAATTTTTTATTCAATTAGTACAACCGGTACCATGACTGATAGAAAAATCACACAATGGGAAAAACTGGAGCCATAGGACCAACATAAAATACAATATGCAATAATTAGGGCTATGGTAAAGTTCAAATATGTACCACTTGAGTTTGTTCACAAAATACCCAAAGAACTGGGTGACAAAATTTCAGAACAATGGTCTTATGCTTTACACACAGAAAAGGAAGCAAGGGAGAGGGTACTTGTCACACTCATGCCTCCCAAATCCAAAATGGAAGAGATAAAAGAAATAATGAAAAAATATTCTAATAAATTTGTGGCAAAGATAAGAGCTTACAAGGTGTTATAGGATAAATTTATAGAGCTAGATAGCATGACAGATGCTAAATGGAGACAAATCCTAGATCTACATGTAGAATCAACAAGTTGTGAGAATCAATTACTCTTCACTGACACACCTCATATAGAGGAGTAGAAAGATAAAGCAATTCCTAAGCACATTGCTTTGGATAATATGGATAATAATAAGCCCATTGACATAGATAAAGTCATGGATGATCTTGACATTCAATACATCACTCACTATGATTCTAATAAAGATCCAGAGAAAGAAGATGGTGTCATTTTCATATCTCTTAAGGATCAAAACAAGCAACAAGAATTGGAGACACAAGGAAATAAGAACATGAATTTTGCTGATGATATATGGTCGGACACTTCCATTATTGACATCACAGGACTGGACCCTGTAGATCAAATACAAAAAGATGCAGATGTCACTGCTCAACAAGCTCAAACCGATGACCAGGACACAACTCTAGATGTAGCACAGGCTAACACACAGAATAATATGCCAGTATTGATGAAGTCAATCAATCTTCTAAAAGGAAATGAATAATTTTCAGTAGATACAAGAATACCCAAAGACAAGGGTGACAAAGAAACAAAAGATACAACAGATGAACCAAAAGATACAACTGTAGAACAAGCTGCTACCGATGATCAGTAAGACAAGTCTACTGATCAGAATAAAGAAGGAGAAGAACAAGTAGAGGAAGAAAACCAGAAGAAGAAAAGTGAATAAGAGAAGACAGATGATTCTCAAAAGAAAACATAAGAGAAATCTGCTGAAACACCCAAGGTTGGTGAAGAGACTTCACCTAACCGACAATTGAACCCCGAGTAGAAGGCACAAGAGGTTTCATCTTCAAAGCATTCACTAAGTGCATCAGAGAAAACAAATGAACTAGAAATGGTAGTTCATACATTTGCTTCTACTCAAATCTCAAGGAAGAAGAAGAGCAAAAATAAGAATCCAGTTACTCTGGATGAAATAATTGAGATTCTAGTATGTGATCCTAGAACATTGGATCCTACTGAGTTAACTATTAGCTCTTTTTCTTCCAGGATCAGTATATAGCAGTGAATGCTAAACTCTTTAGTTCCTGGTTTAGATTCTCACAGGGAAAAGGCTAATTAACAACAATGAAAATCCTTCTACACTTTGGGCTCCACATACCCAGGCGGGTGCATCTTCAATAGACTACTATCTTTTAGCAAGTTTGACAATGGATTAAGGATTCATTATCCTTCTTCTTTTTAGGCCACTTGGCTTAGGAAGGCTAACCTATTGATTCTCTCTTCAAGGAATCACTAAGATGAATTGCATTGAATACAATTATCTAGACATGTATTTTAGGTAATAGAAATATAAAGATTAATTAATATTTTATTGATGATAATAACCACTTATCAAAATTTGACCAGTGCCTAATCATGGGCCATAGAGTCAGAATGAAACATACATACACCAGGGATAACTAATTGAAATACAAATAAAACCTTAGATGGAATTCCTTACAAACTATCTTCTCATCCTCATAGCCCTGTATCAAATTCCTGCATAAACCCTAACCCTCTATAATTATTAGCAAGGTTTAAACCCTCCTTGAAAGCTACTCACAAATAATGACACAATTACCTTATAACCAGTACATTTAAGATGCCTTACAAATTAAACATACAAGAGCTAATTGTAAATGCAAAAAGACATCAATTGTATCAAAATGGAGATTCCATTGTATTTTTTTTAATAAAATCCTAATCTCAATACATTCAAATTGATTTAAAACCAAAGCCTAGACACAATTCAAAAGTTTGCTTCACAGTCTTATTTTTACCATCCTTTACAATATGTTACAACTTACTATATATAGCCAGCACTAGTCCTCTTGGAATCCTTAAAGATTAAGGATGCAACAAGCTTCGGATGACTAGGCTAGGAGACAAAACTTAGAGAATAATAGGACAAAATAGCAAGTGGACAGAAAAACCACTTTTGTTACAAGATATTCCAACAGATTCTTTGTCCTATACCGACATGGTGATTGCATTTTCCCTGTAGTTGCCGGGGAATATCCATGTGGAAACCACTGCCTCTGATGTTGATGATGTATGATATCCATTCTCAACTACATCAACTGCTCAATTGTGCTTCCTCATCCACTTGCATATCTTCTCTTTCACTCAGATCAGTTATTGTGTACCTATCCTTCCAGGAAGTATACACTTCATCACTTGGCCAAATGAAGCCTAGAACTTCATCTTTTCTTTTGTTGATCTCCTTCCATGTGAAATGTTCTTTCTCTATCTCATCTGATCAAAATGCAAAGAATGACCTAGCCTTACTCACTATCTCAATTGTTTGAGCAAAAAGCAGGGTACTCTCCAGAGTTAGTATACTGTTGGTTCTGACTGCTAATGCTTCATTCATCTGTCAGTACCACAACCCCTCATCTTTGATGTTTCCATTCTTCCTAAAGAGGTTTGGGAAGATTTCATATTTATCCTATGAGTATTCCTTTTTCAAAGTTAACACCTTCTTCATAACAATGTCTCTTCTTATATCCATATCCAAAAGTAATTTGACACATTTGTGGGTGTCAGTCAAGACTATATCAACATCATTAATTTTCTTACAAGAGGTAGAAAATAATTTTAATTCCTCTATTTTCCCTCTCCACTTGCTCACCAACTGATCCAGATTGTATTTATTTTCATGATATTCATTCATAATATTGACAATCTTCATACCTTGAGCATAAACAGCAGTGGGTACTACTTCATGAGTACAATGCATAATATCACTATGTATTTTATCTACATACCTCTTCTTTACCCATGCTTCTACTTCTCTGAAGGCCACAGACTTCTCTACCCATTCCTTTTTTTGCCTTTCCAATTCTTCCCTTGTAGCTTTCTGCATTGCCTTTTCCTTTTCTAGCTCCTCTAGGGTGGTGGAAGTAGATGGTGCATGGGAAGGAGGGTAAGCGATGATGGGACTTGATGAGGAAAGCTGGTGGGGTCCTTGTGTAATCTTCTTTTGAAGAATCATTTTTCATATTTTCCTCCCCCCAAAAATTCTATTCTATCATCATTCTATGGGGATTTAACACTTTCATCATTGTATGCTTTTAATACAAATTCATATTTTTGGTTCAGGCTATTATATGCATATTTCTCCTTTTCATCTACCTTCAAACTTAAATTAGCAGTTTGAAGAACAAGGTTAGCTGCATCAACACATAAGGTATCATAAAATCTTTTAACAATGAGGCTGCATGTGTCCTCAGATTGGTCATCTTCATTTAGTCTCCTTTTATCCTTCTTCAAGGACCAGATTGCTAGAGCTGCATGATCTTCACTAAATTGGGCACTAATTGATGCCCCAGTAGTGCTCAATGGTTTTTCTTCTTTCCTGAAAGCATCAAAAACTACTACATCATCCAAATCGCACTGGGGTAGGATAAGGACTCCCTTCTTCTTTACCAACTCCTTGCCCTCTTCAGGAGTGATTTTGTCAAATTTGGTCATTAACTCTTTTTTGACCTACTTTTCAATATCAACATTGGGCTGATTTGGTTGGGCTTCTTGCAATCTCTAGCACTTATCTTTGAACTCATCAATGTGAGTTCTCCATAGAAATTGAATAAATTCCCTAGCCTTGAAAAAATTGTCATCTGATAAGAAGTCCTCACTGCCCTATTTAGTTACAGAATCCAGCTCTTTACCTGCAAACTCTCCTACTATGAGATCAACAATTGTATGCCTAGGTGCCTCTTGCACTCCTTCTTGTAGCTCTTGTGCAGTGACAAAGACTTTCCCTATGTTTCCCATTTGAACCAATTGCTCAGCAATGGCTTGGTCATCCATATGTAAAGGGGACTGGGAAGGAGATTATAATGCACTCTCTTTCTTTTTTCCCTCCACCTTTTATTTCTTGGGAGAGGGCATCTTTTGGGCACTAGTACTTGTTGGCCTATTTCCTTTCTAATCAAAATATTTATCAATCTTGGGCATGATAGTACTGTACCCTCTCCTTTTGTAAACCACATAGTTCCCAGGTGGGATTATCCTTCCTTGTGAAAGTTTTCTTAAGATGGCTTGAGCCATTTCTGGCTTAGCTTCCATTATTCTTTGTTTCTTCTCACTGAGGGTCTGCATGATACCCTTGAATAATATCATTAGGGACTCAATCATCTTGGCCCAAGGGAAAAATTCCTTCAAAGGATCATAAGACCTATCAAAATTGTGGACAAAATCCAAAGACTTCTTGTACACCATCCATTTCTCTTTTCTAACCTATTGGTCACTTAGATCAAAAACATTTCTAACAATGTCCTCCAGGAAGTTGAATTGATGCTCCAATGCCAAGCATTTGGTTCTCTTTCTGAACATGCCCATTATAAAGTCTTCATTGTCTACACACCTAGATACAGATGTTTCTAGGTGGTAGGGCTCAAAATACTTATCAAACTATGCCCACCCACCTTTTATGATAATGAAATGGTGGGCTCTTGTAAGAGTAGGGAAAATACTTCCCTTCATTTTGCCTATTAGGGCTTCTTCTTGTAGTCCACCCAATTGTCTCATAATTTTTGCAATTCCAATCTTCAGAGGGACTCTGTAGGGAAGCACATTGGGGGTTCCCCTAAATCCATAAACCCTTATCACTATAGAAATAGGGTATAAAATCAAATCTCCCCAATTGTGGGCAATTTTCAACTCTAGGGAAAATTCCATAGGTCTCAACAATTTCATCATATTTATATGGATCCTTTCATTTTGTCTGGATAACAATGACTTAAGCCTAGTAGCAAAAACCCAGTCAAAGTATACATCACTAGCTTCTTTTCTATCACATGATAGATCAGCACTACACATTCGAACAGGCAAGTCCTCGTCACCTTGGAATTTAGTTAGGTCCATCTCCTCCTCAAAGAAATCAGCACTATTGAACAAAAACATGTGCATCATAAGGGAATACCACCCCATTGGTTTGAGTATGTTGTTGTCTTGTATACCTACTAGACCTTCATGCATTTGTTGGGCAATGTAAGAAGTGTAGTAAAAAACTACTGATAGGTGAGGATGTAGAATCTGAACCACCATGAGCATCATATGAACAAGCATTTTTATTTCCTTATCTTCTCCTAGAACCTAGCACAAGGCACTATACATTTTCTTGGCCTTGCCATTGAAATAGTCTAACTTGAATGGATCTAGTGTGTTAGGCCCTACTACAATCAAGTCCCCTATCTTGTTAAAGTATCCTTTCAAGGCCTCATTTCTTTAGTATTCCCTCTGGGTCTAGTATACTTCCTTAAAATAATCAAAGTCAATATCATCCATTTGTACTAAAGTATCACTCAACTTGAAAATTCTTCTGATTTCATCAGCTATGACAGTCAAAAGCATGTTTCCCTATGTATCTCTAACAACCCTAGATACTTTGGCATAAGTGTTGGCTATCAAGGTGAACATATCTGTATCCATGAACACCTCGAGTACTATCAACTTTCCCACGTCTAAGTCCCATATGTTACAATCTGGGGTAGGAGCATTCCTTTGGCTGTAGGTAGTTCTAAACAAAGTTAGACCATTCAGACTGGTTTTAACATCTTTGGCCCACCTACCTGTGTCATATAAACCCTCTCCTACCCTAAAGCGGGGATGTGTTGGGATAATTCTTTTAATTTGGGCTACATCACCCATGGATCCTTTTAATTTTTGCAATAGATCCTCTCTAACATTTCTCTTCTAGTAATCTACCTCTCCAGAGAGTTCAATCCTAGGGGCCATTTTGAACCTAGGGATTTTTTGCTGAGATGAAATTCAGTTTTTGAAATGATAATTCTAAAAGCTTTTCGAATTGCAAATCTTACTAGAAACCTAAATTTTGTTGTATTAGAGAAGACTTACCCATTCTGTATTTCTATCATGAGGAGATGAATATCTCTACAATTCTATTTCTTTGCTTGGATAATTCTAGTGAGTTATCATGACTTCAAGCTAAAATAATGAATTATACTACTTCAATCAAATCAATCTTTTGCATTGAATTGAACTGAAATGGCCACACATTCTACAATCAATTTGCCTGCATCAAATTCGCAGCTTAACGGCTCACTGAAACTCATTTTGGTAACTTTGAATCTGATCTATAGATTTCAAGCAACATCTCCTTCATTTGATAGCCCTCTTCTTTTCTTGGAAACAACTCTTCATTTGGGACACATGTCAGCATGACTTAATCGCTTACATGATAGATTTCCTGCTTCTTCTCCTTAAGTGATTAAGTCCACTGTCAGATTCATCTTAACCTATCTGGAAGTTATTTTATTTTGGGTTTACTTACTGTGGCTGCAATGTCATCATCTAGGACACACGTCAACATGGCTTAATGGCTTAATCACTAGACCCTAATTACTTTTCCTTTAAGCCATTAATAAAACCGTCTGATCCTTTCATATGTTCAACCTTATTAACATGATAACTGTGATATACAAAACCCACCTTTTTATGCCATGCTTCATCATGGCTTAATCGCTTATCCATTAGATCTTGAGAACTTTACCTTCAAGTGATTAAGCCGACCATCGATATTTTCTATAGGTGTTGTTCCTTTAATCCTATCTTTACGACCTCAGCTGGACCAATTAGGACACATGGCATCATGGCTTAATGGCTTAGATGATAGATGTCGATCAGTTTCTCTTTAAGCCATTAAGTGGGTTGTTAGATCTTTTCAAACTTCTCCAACCTTTATCCTACGGTCAGCTTCACCTTGAGTGGATTACACGTCATCATCTGGGACACACATCAGCATCACTTAATGGCTTGGATGCTAGATCTCATGCATTTTTGAGATAAGCCATTAAGCCAACTATTGAATTGGAAACAAGTTGTCTGTGTTTTACTCATCGCCAGCTCAAAATATCCAGATCCACCAACTGCCACATGTCAACACTGCTTAATTTCTTAATTGATAGATCTCATGCATCTTGCCTTTAAGCGATTACACGAACCGTTATATCTTTCTAAACTTTAATCACCTTTCTGTTACCTATGAAAGGACCCACATTTCTTCCTTTGACATGCATTGGCATAGCTTAATCGCTTATCCATTAGATGGTGCACATTTTGGGATTAAGGGATTAAGTTTACCATTGATTCTTTCATGATCTACCCACTGATTAACTGAGAACCTTTACGACCATCAGACCCACCAAAGAAACATGGTTTCATAGCTTAATGGCTTACCTGATAGATGTTGATTGGTTTAAGATTAAGCTATTAAGTGGTTCATCCGATTAAAACAAACTTGCTCAGCAGATAATAACTTTAACTAAAGCATCAACAAACTTTGGACTTAGGGGATAATGTAAGACCATAGTTTTAGGATAGACATCTTTAATAAACATGACCAATTTAAAGCAAACCCATTCGAGACATGACTTAAGTGAAAAAGTAACATGAAATTAAAAGGAACTCTAACGCTTAGGTTTTTTATGACCAAAATTACACTAGGAGACATGAAACAAGGGTTTTTTAGTATTTACAACTATGTTGAGGGTTAGAACAAAACTTGCAGAAGCATGAGAACAGTTTTAACCATGATTTTAAACCTTTGGATAACATGAATGACAGGAGACTTCAAAATTTTACAAGGCATATTCCAAACAGGAAATATTACCAACAGTGGCTCTCTCTAAGGATGTTTAAATGTCAGGTTATAACAAGAACCACAGATCTTTGGGGAGGTAGACCACAAACCAGACTAACCTATTACTGGAAACAAACACACAACAAAAATCAAACACACATGTACATATAATACATACTACTGTGCATGGAAAAGAAGAACTAATTGAAGAAATTTTTTAGAAACTATTCATGCACTGGCAATTCATGTTCTTCATCATCCAGATTCTTTAGGAAATAAGAATATTTTCCAAAAAATATTTGATATGACAAAAGGCCCCATCCATAATGACTCAAATTTTTTGTGTTTTCCTTTGTCTTCAGCCTTGGTATTCCATTGCAATACAAAATCACCAGGCTGAAACTTTCTTTCATCTTCCCTTCTATCAAAAAGATACTTCATTTTTTGTTGTAATTTGACATTTTCTCTCTAGATTTCTCTCCTTATTTCATCCAATTATACCAACTGAACCATCCTTTCTTCCATAGGTTCAAAAACTTTCATTCCTTCATCTTGGATAAACTTATAGATTGGGAGGATATTGTTGACAGGCATTCTCGATTGAACACCATAAACCAACTCAAAGGGAGATTTTCCAGTGGCCCTTTTTAGAGTGATCCTATCTACCCAAAGGGTGAGTTTCAATTTTGCATGCCAAGCTCTTTTGTTTCCTTCCAAGGTCTTTTTCAATATTTTTAAGATGCTTTTGTTACTGGATTCTGCCTGACCATTGGCTTGAGGATGGTATGGGGAAGAATAGGACATAACAATTCCCATATTGGTGCAAAAATTAGTAAATTCCTCTTACCTAAAACACATGGCATTATCCATTACCAACTTGAGGGGAACACCAAATCTTGTAATCATGTTATCCATCAAAAAATCAATGACCACCATGCTTTTTTCTCTTTTAGCTGGAATTGCCTCCACCCATTTTGTAAAATAATCAGTTACCAGCAGAATCTAGCTATGGCCTCCACTTGATTTTTTATAAAATTCTCCTATAAAGTCCATTCCCCGAATAGCAAAGGGGGCCTCTGCTACTACAGGATTCAAAAGTAAAGCTCCTGAATACTTCATCTTACTTAAGAATATTTGGCATGGCTCACGTTTCTTGACCTATTGTAAGCATCTTGGAACAAACAAGGCCAATAGTATCCAGCTCTCAAAATTTTATGAGCTATTGACCTAGCAGAATAGTGCCCTCCATACATTACAGCATGCATTTCCTTCAACAGCTTCTCTGATTGACCTTTGTCAAGACATAATAGCAAGATCCCATCTCTATTTTTCCAAAACAAGTCTCCATGCAACAAAAAATATTTTTGAGCTTGCAGTCTCAAACTCCTCCTTTGGTTGTCATTTAGGCTATCTGGACATTTAGCATTTTTCAGAAGATATACAATATTGGCATACCAGGGTTGCATTTCAATATGTGTCATGAAATTCTCATTTGTATCAACACTGTTAACTTGGACCAAATCCAATTTTTCTTCTGTTATCAACTTTGCCAATCCTAATCCCCTCGCCAACTTAGTGATATGGATGTCTAGATCAAACTCTTGAATTTTGTTTATCCATTTACATCTTTTTCTTGTTACTTCATTCTGAACAAAAATTTCCTTGACAATAGCATGAGGAACATAAGCATTTACCTTTGCACATACCAAATAGGGCTTGAAAGCCTTGACTGCCTTTACCAGAGCATAGACTTGTTTCTCCATCAACTGATAGTTTAACTCAGCTGATTGCAATGACTTGCTAAAAAATGCAATCGGATGTTCAAATCCCTCACCATCATTTTGCAATAGGATTGCTTCAATAGTATGGAATGAAGAAAAAGTAAACAAATAAAAGGGCTTGGTGTAATCAAGGGATACCAAGACTGGTACTTCTTGAATAGGTTTTTTTATTTTTTCAAAAGCTGATTGTGCTTCCTGGTCTCATTCAAACTTTACATTTTTCTTTAGCAATTTAACAATAGGCTTGACTAGTTCTGTAAAGTTAGCAATGAATCTCCTAACAAAATTAATTTATCATAGAAATGATTGTATGCCATTTAAGTTCTTGGGATAAAATACCTTTTGAATGGCTTCAACTCTTTTAGGATCTATCCTTACTCCCTCTTTTGATACTATGTGCCCTAGGAGTTTTCCCTCAGTAACAGAAAAGTGACACTTTTTTAGGTTTAAAGACACCCCATATTCCAATGCTTTTATCATCACTTTCTCCAAGTGATTACAATGATCCTCTGCCCTTTTTGAAAAGGTTGTCAAACCATCTTGGTAAACTACCATCAGAGCATTTATAAGATCTTTGAAAGCTACATCCATGGCCCTTTGAAAGGTTGCACCAGCATTTTTCAAACCAAAGGGCATATGAGCATGTACATAAGTGCCCCAAGGAGTAGTAAATGTTGTCTTGAACTGTTCAGATTCTTTAACCAGCACTTGATTGTACCCTGAGAATCCATCCATCATAGACGACAAGTCACACCCAGTGACTTTATGTAATATAGCCTCCATGTTAGGTAGTCCATAGTTATCCTTCAATGAAGCCACATTCAGATTTCTGAAATTGACACACAATCTTATCTCCCCATTCTTCTTTCTTATAGGGACTAAATTAGAGACCCATGATGAATGTCTTATTGGTTGAATTATACCTCCATCTCTTAGCTTCATTAATTCTACCTGCATTTTAGTAGCCAGTAGTGGATTAATGGGTCTTTATTTTTGTCTGAATGGTTTTATACCTTCTTTCAAAGGAATATCATGCTGAAATAGGTCTTTTCTATAAGCTTTCAAATCCTCATAAGACCATGCAAATACATGTTGTATTTCTTCAGCAATTTTATCAAATTTTGTCTCACATTTCTATGTAATGTTTTACCAATATAGACTAATTGGGGAGATGTTTCAGATCCCAAGTTAACTTCCTCTAAATCTCCCACCTTGGCATTGGACTTCTGAGTCATAATTATCATTTATGTTGAACATGCCTTCCAATTCAACCAACCCTTTGGGAATGCGATTAGTATCCAATTGGATAACCTCTTGATCAAAGATATACTCCTTATTGTCCACAACTGATACAAGAGATTCACAATCAATATTTTGACCATCATATTGATCTAAACACTGGATAAACCTAAGGATATCATCATCATCCTCAAATACTTGCCAATTATGAATATTGTTAGGAACTGCAGGCCTACTTTTAATTTCAACCACTGACACAAAAGTAAGAGTAGCATCATTATTTTTCAGGGCAACACTTGCCAAGAAATCTTCCATTATGTTTTTGGATCTCTCTATCCATAGGATATTGAAAGCATCAAAGAACTCTATCCTATCCCATACATCATACTTGTAAAATTTTAATTTGTCATCTTTAGCAGCATAATGCTCCCTAATCTGAGATATAATTAACTGGGAATCTCCATGAACTTTTAAACACTTAATACCATGCTTGATAGAAATATACATTCCCAAGATTAAGGCTTCATACTCAGCAGTATTGTTTGTGCATTGAAAAGTTAGTAGGAAAGAGTAGTTGAAGGTGATACCTGATGGGGAAATAAACAAAACTCCTACTCCAGATCCTTCCTTTGAGCATCCTCCATCAAAGTACATTTACAATAGTCCATTTTGTTGCAATAGCAATTCATCCACAATTGGGTCAATGTTCTTTAACTATGGCTTGATTTATTCAACAGTAAAATTTTCCATATCAACATTCACACAAAAATTCAATTGGTCAAGTAGAACCACCTCCACCATGATAGATGACCGTGGTTCTCTGTCCAACTTAACCTCATGTCCATTTATAGGGACAATTGCATAGGACAAATCTAACTACATTTTTCCACCTACTGCTGCTGCCCACTACCTTGACAGAAGCATACCATAATATGGTTTAGTGTCCACTACCACTATATCCATTTTGTAAGTTGCTTCAGAGAAAGCAGCAATTTTCACCTCAATGTCTTTCAGTGTTCCTATTATAGGAACTTCCCTATTGTCCATAGCATAACAACTTCTAGTAGATGTAGTGTCCTGGAGGCCCAATTCCTTCGTAACATGATAAGACATCACATTTGTTGCAGCTCCAGAATCAATCATGCAGGTTTTTACCAAGAAACTATTAACCATTAAGGTGACATAGAATGGGTCAACAGATAATGGTTCTTGGGTGATTATATTTCCAATAGAGATATTAGAAAATTCTTTGCTTTTTTCTTTTCCTTTCACTAGTGGACTGTCTTTTCTAGTATCATTTAGTGTCAAAGGTATTTCCTCTTGGTTGGGAATAGATAAATCATATATCCCTTTTAAAAGAGCTAGAGAAACTTCTTTATGCTCTTTTATTTTCAGCATTTCCATGAGTGGGACTGAGACTTTCATTTGGGTGAGAGCATGTTTCATGTCAAAAAGGGGCAATTCAAAGGATATATCACTCATCCTTTTCAATTTCTTGGATTTATCATTGGGTACTAGTTCCTCTTTTGCTTCTTCCCCTCCAGCATGATCAGAAGAAGGTCCTACTTATTTCCCACACTTATCATTATTATCTTCCTTAGCATGAAAATCCTCAATAAATTGAGGTGAATCCTTTTTGACATAGACAGGGATAGACTTGCCTTGAGTTGGTTGTACTGTTCTATTTCTTAGGTTGTATGCATTTCATGCTTGATTAATTTTTGCAACAGTCAAAGACCTCTTTTCCTCATCAGTGGGAGTTCTAAAATGAGAATGTGAGTTGTCACTTCCCACTGTGTTTATAGTTGCTTGTGAAATACTGTCAATATGATCACTTTGATAGGGTCAATTTTGTAATTGATTTTTAAAACAAGAATTATCTTCTATACACAAATTATCAGAAGATGATGCAATATCAAAAAACCATGGATATGGTTTCTTTACTGTGAACATATTGATAGCAGGGCCTTCTTGTTCTCTTTCTCTTGTTTTCTCAAACAGAGCCTGGGCTACTACACATTGATAAAAAGAGTGTGGCATATTGCAAGCATCACACCAGGGAGTGTTCTCAACATAGTTGGCACTGTTCCTTTTTAGGGGATCTGGGGTTTCCTTGGCTTTTGGGTTATCTTGTCCATCAGGGACTGGTTTTCCATTATTCCAATTTTTCTTATAAGAGTAATCTCTCAGGTTAGGCTATTTGTGAAATATTTGGTTAGTGTACTTATTATCATGGTATCCTCCTCTATCATTTTATCCATTTTGGCAGCAACGTCTTTTACTGTACTAACTAGTTTATCAACTGTATCATCTTCTTTGACATTTTTTTTGGCTGACCCCTTTTCTTTCCAAAGTTTATTGTCTTCCCTCTTCCCCAATTTTCCTGATGCTCTCCTATTACTCTCAATGTCAATTTCTATTTAATAATCATCCCTTAAGGTTGTAGGTTTTTTATCTCTAAGTAGATAGGACATTTTTCCATCAGCAGCATTGATATAAGTAGTGAGGCATACTTCCTCATCTAACCTTAAGACTTGGAAAAGTTTATTCATGGCCTTTTGAAATCTACTATTTAAATCAGCCATACTCTCATTTGGGAACTTTTTAATATTATAGAATTCATTTAACATGTATCCATAATTTACATGCTCTCTATACTGTTCCCTAAAAGACTTTACAAATTCATCCCAAGAAGCAATACTATCATTAGGTAAATTTCTGAACCAATCCCTAGCATCTTCTATTAATGACTGAACAAAAAGTTTCATAATAACATCCTCATTTTCAATCTAAAAGTAACAAGTAACAACATTATTTCCAGTGAACTTGGGTATTTTATCTCTTACCTCATTGGGGATCACATTAGGGTGATCAGGAATGCCTTCAAAGAAGAGAGCTCTATATCTATTCATGTGGACATGCCTTCTTTGGAAATTTCCAAGTATATTATTACTACTTGGTCCAGTAGCTCCTCCTTGATTTTGAATGGGTGGGGGAGCACTTTGCTTAGGGTTGGTAGATTGAATGCTTGGGCTAGGACCACCGGGCTGAGCACTTGTGTTTGGGCCAGAATTCTTAAAATTTGAATTCAAACCAGAAGATTTCACTTTAGGATCACCCCCTTGATTAATTGGGATTGGGCCAGCAGATTCCTTTTGTGGTTGTATTTCATGATTAATTGGCATAAAGCTACTTGCAGAAGTGTTAGTGGTAGCATGTAGAAAGGCTATCTTCATTCTCATATCTGTTGCAATAGCTTCTAATTCTAACTTCTCCAGTTGCTTGGCCAAATACTCTTTGGATTTTCTAGCTTGTTCCAATTCAAGATCAACTTGAGATGCTCCTATAGGGATGGTCAAGTTTTTCTTAGGCTCCTCTATAGTCACACCAACAGCCTTTTGTTTACCTTTGTTGGGAATCTCCTTTGTATTTGTCTTAAGCTTTGCATTATGCTCAATCTCATATGGGAACAGTTTCCTGGTGACAGGGCCTTCCTTCTCAAATTCACCCTTGTCAAGGTTCAAGATTTTATTTGGGGCTTTGTTTCTTAAATCATCAAGGTTGCCAAACAATTCTGGATTTAAACCTTTAACTTCTTGACTTAGGCTTTTAGCCTTAAGGTCATTCCTTCTAGTCTTAGCTAAGAGCTCTTCTCTTTCCTCTAGTAAGTCATATATCTTTTATCCATGTTTCTTCTATTCTTCAGCTATTTTATTTTCTTGTTCTTTCTTTCTCCTTCTCAAAGCCATAATCTCATCTTGCAACATATCAGAATCATATGAAGTTGTTTCAGCAACAGAGGTCTCTTCTGGTGGAGCAATATTTTCTTCTATAGGAAAGAAACCTATATCAGTATTTTTTCCATCCCTGAAGGGATCAAAGTTGGCATTAGCTCTGTAAGTGTCAGTTGGTCCCATGGGTCCCACATCTTTAGATGAAGATGACTTTCTTTCTTGAATGGGAGTCTTCATCCTCCCCTTAGAGGTATGGTGGGAATCATGTTTAGATGTACATCTTTTGGACCATTTTTTCCTTTGAGGTGTGTGGAGCTCCTCTCCAACATCCTTTTTAGGATTTTCTTTAAAATATGATCTAGTATTCCTTTGTCAACTCATCTTTTAAAACAGACAAATATTTTCAAAATGTTCAATGTGCAACACTGGAGTACACAGAGGTTAGAGTCGCCACCTCTTTTCAGAGGACAAATATATATAAAGATTGAGTACTTTGTTCTGACTCAGGTTCTCTCTTCTAGCAATAAGTCAAAATGAAAGTTAAAAATAAAGTTTCTTGCTAATTCCTCACCTAGAAATCTTAAGAAAGTGCTCCTTCACTATTCATATTATTGCAAATCAACTTTGTAACTCTCCTTGAGAAATGTACACTGTACTAAGCTAGAAATTTTGCAATCACCAATCACTCTATTTGAGACAAGATTTGTATCATTTTCAGGATCAAAACCTTCAAACAGTGTGCAATGACAGATAAACAAAATATACTTTCCTTTATGACTATGAGGAAAAATAGACTAATTCTCAATATTGCAAGGACCAACTCTTTCATGAACATGACTCTTAGAACATTACAATAATCCCCATTAGAGTCGCCAATTTGTTAGCTCTTTTTCTTCCAGGATCAGTATACAACAGTGAATGCTAGACTCTTTAGTTCCCAATTTATATTCTCACAAGGAAAAGGCTAATTAACAAGTATGAATATACTTCTACACCTTGGGTTCCACATACCCAGGTGGGTGCACCTTCAACAGACTACTATCTTTCAGCAAGTCTGATAGTGGATTAAAGATTCATTATCCTTCTTCTTTTTAGGCCACATGGCTTAGGAAGGCTAACCTATTGATTTTCTCTTCAAGGAATCACTAAGATGAATTGCACTGAATAAAATTATATAGACATGTATTTCAGGTAACAAAAATATAAAGATTGATTAATATTTGATTGATGATAACAACCACTTATCATAATTTGACCAGTACCTAATCATGGGCCATAGAGTCAAAATGAAACATACATACACCAGGGATAATTAATTTAAATACAAATAAAATCTAGAATGGAATGCCTTACAAACTATCTTCTCATCCTCACACCCTTATATCAAATTTCTGCATAAACCCTAACCCTTTGTAATTATTTGCAAGGTTTAAACCCTCCTTAAAAGCTACTCACAAATAATTACACAGTTACATTATAACTAGTACATTTAAGATGTCTTACAAATTAAACATACAAGATCTAATTGTAAATGCAAAAAGACATCATTGGTATCAAAATGGAGATTCCATTGTATTTTTGTTAATAAAATCATAATCTGAATACAGTCAAATTGATTTAAAACCAAAGCCTAGATACAATTTAGAAGTCTGCTTCGCAGTCTTATTTTTACCATCCTTTACAATATGTTACAACTTACTATATATAGCTAGCACTAGTCATTTTGGAATCCTTAAATATTAAGGATGCAACAAGCTTTAGATGACTAGGTTAGAAGACAAAACTTAGAGAATAATAGGACAAAATAGAAAGTGGACAGAAAAACCACTTTTGTTACAAGATATTCCAACAGATTCTTTATAATATGCACAAATGGTGATTGCATTTTCTCTGTAGTTGCTGGGGAATAGCCATGTTGAAAGCACTGCCTCTGATGTTTATGATGTATGATATCCATTCACAACTTCATCAACTCCTCTATTGTGCTTCCTCATCCACTTGCATATCTTCTCTTTCACTTGGATCAGTTATTGTGTATCTGTCCTTCCAGCAAGTATACACTTCATCACTCGGCCAAATGAAGCCTAGAACTTCATCTTTTATTCTCTTGATCTCCTTCCATGTGACATGTGCTTTCTCTATCTCATCTAACCAGAATGCAAAGAATGACCAGGCCTTACTCACTATCTCAATTGTTTGAGAAAAAAGTAGGGTACTCTCCAAAGTTAGCATATTATTGGTTCTAACTTCTAATGCGTCATTCATTTTCCGGTACCACAACCCATCATCTTTGATGTTTCCATTCTTCCTAAAGAGGTTTGGGAACATTTCATATTTATCCTGTGAGTATTCCCTTTTCAAAGTTAACACCTTCCTCATAACAATGTCTCTTCTAATATCCATATCCAAAAGTAATTTGACACATTTGTGGGTGCCATTCAAGACTATGTCAACATCATTACTTTTATTACAAGAGGTGTGAAATAATTTTAATACCTCTATCTTCCCTCTCCACTTTCTTACCAACTGATCGAGGTTGTCTTTATTTTCATGATATTCATTTATAATATTGACAGTCTTCTCACCTTGAGCATAAATAGAAGTGGGTACTGTTAGAAACACTGAGAGGGGGGGTGAATCAGTGTTTGTCTATTTATTACTTTTCAGCAACTTAAACATAAATCAAACATACATTTAATGAAGCTTAACATAAGAACTCATAACACATGATATGATTATGGGGAAACCTTGATCAGAGGAAAACCCCGGTGGGAATTAGTAGCCACAAATATTGTACTAGTATAGTGAACCTGTTAAAGTTCCTTTGCCCTGTTAGAAGCAGTCTTTACAATGCAAGTACAATGACCTTGTTAAAGGTCTGGCCCTATTAGGAGTCTTTTACAAAACCCTGTTAAAGGTATATGGCTCACTATCTAGGCTCACTACCCAATAAGATGAAGGCTACATCCTTCTGATAGTTGATATACACTATATCAAAACTGAACTGCTGCGATGACACTATTGTCTAATAAGTTCCGTGTATGTGCAAATTCTCTTACTCTCTTAAAGAGATTTATCTCATATTGACTTCATCATACTGCTCTTCTATATCTTTTTCATACATCTTATTCCTCACTTGTAACATAACTTTACATTACATACTTATATGTTCATAAGAGAATAGACGCGACCCAAAACAAGACTTATGGTCGGCCCTAAAACATAATACACAACACTTCTAAGCAAGTCGGCTTAAGCGTGTTTACAAAAATACAAATTACATCATTAAAAATATATAATCAAAGGCTCTTGGTCATTACATAACAAAATAATTCACGCTGATCAAAACACTAGTCGGCTTCCATGCTCTGTCTTCTAGACTACTGGTGTACTGATCTGTCTGTAACTTCTCCGTACTATCATGTCGTACCATGCGTGTATGGACTTAGTATGTAGACATCATATAGAACATATATCTGATTGCACATACTCTTATTTGATGTCTAACATGTGTGTTGATGTGTTGATCTCTGTATATATCTCTATCTGCCATGTTTCCATACTTAGTCATTTTATCTTTCATGAGTCATTTTGTCTTTCATGATAGAAACTTAATATGACTGTGTTGCCATATGTCCTCTAGGAGTCAACTTTCCAACAATCTCCCCCTTTGTCATTAATGGAAACAAAGGAATGTGACCAAGTTACTCAAAATGACTTAACACCAAAAAAATGTATATCTCTACATTCCTATATATATATATATATTGCACTCCATATATACATATTCTCTATATACATCACTCCCCCTTTGACATTAATGACAAAGGTGTGCAAAAACTTGTAAGTTTCAAGATACTTACTCCATGTAAACATCTGGTTATGCAATCTGAAGGGATTGGATCTCTTTCTGCTAGAATGCCTTCATTGCATCAATTGTCTAAAGATGCATGCATAATGCATATGTCAGCTTCTCCATTTTTGTCAAATCCATACAAGGACCTTGATCATACATCACAATGGTGGCATTAATCTGTTTGATGTTCTCATTCAGAACTACTAGAGAGGGCGCAAGTGCATTTCTTAATTGAGTCTGTCTGACTCTTATCTTATTGATCTCCAACTTAGCCTTCTCAATCTTGTCCAACTATCCTTGATAGACATTGTTAAAGATTTTTATATCTTGGGTAGATGTCTCAACTGATTTTCTAATGATGTCCACCATGATCTCTACCTCTTCTATCTTTTTAATGTTCTCAGAGGTGAATTTTACTCTGTCCATGCAGTTTGTTGTGACTTTCTTTCCCTTAGCTGCCAATTCTTTCAATATGGATTGCCCAATCTTTAAATATTTTAGGTCTAAGGTAAAATTCTTTACCAATTCATTCAACCTCTCCTTTTTATATTCATCTTCTGCAATTCTAGTAGTAGAGTCTACTAGATTTGTAAAGTGAGCTTTGAAGCTTGTTAGAATACTGTCAACATCTTCAACTGATTGAATATTGGCTACTTTCTTATCTGCAAGTACTAAATCATTCAGAATGTTAACTGACTCCAAGAAAAGAGGGTTCCCCATAACCTATTTTTCTTTTGCTTTTTCCATAGCAAGAACACTGATCTTGATCAGGTCTTCCTCTCCCCATGCATCCAGACTTGTTGAATTAGGAGTTAACCTTGACAACAATGAAGTACATGGTTGAGTGGATGGTGAGAATATAGTATTATGATTGGTATCCATGCATTCACTCTTTACTAGTATCTCTTTGATTGGTGTCTCATTATCTTGAGTACCTTTTTCTTCATTCAAGTCAATTGGATCATTGGAGGGAATTTCATCTTGTTGTACAAATGTATCATCAGTGCACATCTCTTTAGTGTTTACAAAATCTTTTTCAACTTTGTCCATATCATTATCAGATGTTGTCATAGATATCTTGATATCATCAATTACTATAGTATCTCCTGAAACTTTAGTTGTATCAAAATCTATTGAAATTGAGGGCGTTGAATCCTATGGACCTGTCATAGGTGTAGTCTGAATCACTGGTTCTATAACTTGTTTGGGAGGAGCTGGAGTTACCTTTGTAGTAGGATTCATTGATGGATACATGTGTCTATCCATAAACACTTGTGAAAATGCCTTTTCAGTTTCTTTTTCTATTTTCTCATACTCTTTGTTCATAATCTGAAGAGTCCTTGTCTTGATTCTGAGATGAGGCTTCACTAGATCTAATAGAATTGTCTTCTCATCATGTAAGCATATAGGGAGAAGATTTTCCAATGTTTCTTCTCTTATCCTCATGTCTTCCTCAATTGCATGTCTCTTCATGATCTTTAGTATGTTCCATAACTTATCTGGTATCTGTTGGAAACAATTTTTTAATTGTGTGTTGTCCTTGATGTTACAAAAATGTCATATCAGTCATTAGACAGAGTCTACCAAGTTCAGAATGTCATATCAGTCATTAGACAGAGTCTACCGAGTTCAGAATGTCATATTAGTCATTAGACAGAGTCTACCGAGTTAAGAATGTTCAGCAAGGCAGTTTACCGAGTATACCGAGTTCAGACGGCAAGAGAAGCAAGTTACAGAGTCTACCGAGCACTCCAGAATACTATATCGATAAGTTAGTTACTACCGAGGTCAGTCGGTCAAAAAAGGAAATTCAGTCTTTACCGAGTTCGGTCGGTCATCAAAGAATATGTGATGAAAAGACAGTCTTTACCGAGTTCGCAGTACTTACCGAGTTCAGTCGGTTACCAAAGGATTTAGCAGAATCAGCTGTGATCACCGAGCATCAGTGAAATATTCATGCAGCCGACTAAAGTAATATTTATTAATTGAAACTTGTATATGCAGCCGACCAATGTAATATTAATTATAACTTGTTATTGGGCCGACTTGATAACTTGAAAGGTATATATGAAAGATCAAGTTGCGAATTCAAAAATGTGAGAGTAGAGAAGTGTGAAGATATGAAGAATCATATCAGAGCAGAATTATGCAAATTCTGATAAAGGATTAGAAGTATCCTTGAGGTGTTGCAAAGATATATGTGATCAGTAAGGATCTATTGGCGTAGAACAGAGATCTGTATCAGCAAGATAAGTTTTATTTATTCAGATCACTTCATTGTTACCTTCTGACAATTGTAGCAGTGATACCGAAATCTCTTAACAGAGTTGGTCTAACAACCATTTTGTAAACCCTCTAACAAGGTGGCAATTCAGTTGAATTGTTCTAAAGACCTCTCACAAGGCCACTCCT